>JAVYIG010007563.1:0-100373 GCA_035222895.1 Strongylocentrotus droebachiensis
GTCTTTTTCTCAGATTTCAGAGAACTCAATCCTTTAAAAGCTAGAAATAATCAGCGTCTTTCTACAAAGACTGCCTTTCATCTTCTTTTGTTTAGGTAGAAGTGAGGTCGTTCAAACCAAGTCATGTATTGTTTCCTCATCGATGCCCTGTACCCCATTTTGATCAAATATGTATTTATTCCTCATAACAAAGCATGACATTTATATAAATAGATGATTATGATATCATTTCAATGGCCCAGGGCTTCACAAAAGACCGGGCAAAGCTCAGATTCTGGAAATTCTCCCTTAGTAGAGGGAAAAGGGGGTGTGTTCATTTAAAATGAACCCAGCAGTTTACAAATAAAATGTAAAAAATAAAGGAAAATAATCATCCCCCCTGTGCCAAGTTTGAAATGATATATCCTGAACTGCAGTAACTTTTATATGGGTGCCCACAGGTACTAAGACCGTTTTTTTTTTTTTTTTTTTTTTGTTGGGGGGGGGGGGGGAGGGGGGGGCTTGCCGTAATTCCCTTTTCTACACTAGATACAGATTTATTGGGATATAATTTATTTTCTGGGGAGCTCGACGAAGAAAAACATTTTATTTCTATTTTCGACAATATTGAACAAATTTCAATTTTTATACTGAAAGCTGCTATCATGATGTTCAACGAATTGAACTCCCTTCTTTAAGGTATTTCATAATCCCCATTGTAGATGAAAAAAGGACAGCGAGGGAAAAATAAAGCATAGAGCATAGCTCTGGAATTTATCATACTGCCCTCTGGCGTTGGAAGTTACCCAATTATGTCTTTTATCTGCTGTTCATATTATCCTAAGCTGTTCATGTTCTGTTATAAGTATGCTTGTATATGGGCTTATGTATAATTGTATAGTTTTGTATTTCTTTTTTGTAATTCTCCCCCCCCCCCGTTATTCATATTTTTTCTCCTTCATATTTGTGTTCACTTACATAATATCTCACTCAAGAGGGGTCCACAAAATATGAGGGAGTGGGAGGGAATTACGAATGCTAATGGGACAGAACGAGGGAGATAAAATAGGACGAGAGTGGGAACAAGACGAAATGTTATGTTTTTTTTTTCTTTTTGTGTTTTGTAATTGCTTGGGCTGTTTTATCATTATTATTGCTTGTGTAGATATTTCTTGTTTGTTCTGTTTTGGTTTCTTCTCACTGACCTATTTGTATGTTCCTTTACAGGGCTATTGGATCGGATTGACGGATATCCATGATTCTGGCCTTGGGACAAGACAATGGACCGACTGGACGAGTCTCCAGGGAAAGACGAACTGGCAGGGAGGACAATGGCCGACAGATACCAGCGAAAACTGCGTCTACGTGGCCAATGAGGGCGGCACTGATGAAGAGCGTAAACAATGGAGAGCGACCTCATGCACCCTTGTTGTAAAACCTTTTATTTGTGAAAGGAAACTTGTAATAAGTTAGACTGCATTATAAAAAAACACCCCCAGCAATTGAGTGGGGTCAAACTGTAATATAAATGCAATTATGTAGTCAGGTAAAAAAAAATATATATATATATAAATATATTGCGCTTAAACGAGTACTCATGGTACTATTACTATAATTATACTCTTTTTTTATCATTGCTCCCGACAAAATTCTATTACATCAAAACGTTATCTAATGCATGCTTTTGCCTGCCACATATTACAATAAGGAACGAGATATTTTCAAGAAATCAACTGAAAGGCAATGTTGACACATTAGTATCCATGTAATCATGGACACAATCTTTCCAGCGTTTGCTCGTTTCGATAGGTGACGCACAAAGCAAATCTAAGTAATTTACTGAAGAAAGAACAAAGAAATGAATGCAATAATGCAAAATCTAAACGGGATAGTTATGTTTTATTGATAAAAGCAATGAATCCGATAATGCATTTTGATAGTAGCACTCCAAGGAAGAGGAGTGAAAGATGAATATAATAACAAATAATAATAATGATAATAATTACAGTCAAACCTGTCTATAGCGACCGCCCGATGGAACCACAAAAAGCGGCATTTGTGGACAGGTGGTCTTTTTAGACAGGTTCCTTTAGTACATGATTAAATGAGAAACCATTTTCAAAGGAAACAACAAATGTGGCCTTTGTAGACAGGTGGTCTTTGTAGACAGTTGGTCACTAATGCAGGTTTGAATGTATTATCATAATGATGATTATAAAAACGATATCATAACTAGAAATTATAGTAATAATATGTATAAAGATCATAATAATAATATAGGATTTGTTAGTCGCAAAATCCACTCGAATTCAAATGATCTAGACGGAATGTAATGATTTATGTAAGTAATATTGTACTCCTGGTAGATAATAGGCACTTCGCAAAGTAAAGGGCTATGTATTACATCTGAAATATTAACTTATCGGTTGAAATGATCTATTCTTAATGGATTCTCAAATTTTCTACAAATTGAGCAACTCGTTAGACATAAGATTAGTATGTCATTGGTATACAAAATAAGTATCTAAAAATGAATAGTGTGCCTTTTTGGCGAAAATTGTGCCCCCCCCCCCCACATACACTCTTAATTATTTTGTTAAGATATACAATTCAATTATTGTTCTAAACATCTAAAGCTGTATAGGTTATGAAGATGTGTCACAGTATAATATTTAAATCGAACGTACATATATTGTTGCCATTACAAAAGGCTTTTAAAATGAAAGTCAGAGAATAATTCCAAGAACAATCTTCGGTGTTGTAAAAGAAATTGAAAAGTAGAATTATTAATAAATAAATGTTAAGCACATTTGAACATATATATGAAAATGTACCGTTTAAATTAAACACTAATATAAGGAATGAAAAGTTACTAATACTGGTATCAAAGATTAGGGAATTGTTTATTGCTAAAACTTGTAATAACTTCATTCTCAACGAAAGGTAGCTTCCGATTTTGTTAAGGCGATAAGCTTAGCATTTATAAAGCTTGCAAAAGTTTTCAATTATTTTCAAAAATTCCATGACGGAGGAGGAGAAAGAAGTTGATTACTTGAATAAATGAACATGTGTATATGCAATATACCTACTATATATATAATAAATACCCTGTGTAGTTTGTTCGAAGAGATCTAATGACATTTTATCTGTTGATATATTCCTTAACACAAAAAGTGCACGGTACCGTGTTGTTAATAAACGGATATTAATACGGTATGCACAACATTACATGTTATCATATATAATGCAATCCCGTACAGTTTCTAAATATGTTTAAAGAAATATAAATATATTTGTTACAACAATACTGTCATGGTATTATTTGATTTAACACAAAGATATAACGGTTAAGGCATGTTATGTTATATTCAGACTGTTAAATGTCGTCACTGTATATTTATGTCATATAGTGCCGTACATTTTTTGTTTTGCTTTTCAAAGAAACGTAATGATAAATTATCTGAAATTGTATTCGTTACGACCATATTATAATGGTATTACTTGATTAAATGTAAAGGATAAAAGGTGAAAAGATGACCGTCTCCTCATTTTCGGAAAAGAACCTCAAAAATGTCGAAGAGTAACACTGGTAACTGTAAGAAAAAAAAGAGGAGAGAAACAGAAGAAGCAAACATATTAAGGAGAAGTAATGACGTGAATAAGTGAGTGAAGGAAAGAAACAGTACAGAGAAGGGGAGGTGAATGAGTGAAAAAAGAGCAATAAACAAAGATAATATAATTCAAGTAACAATTATTTTCGTCCATCATATTTCTCCCTATCAACAAAAGTAATAATTCCTTGCATTCATAATGACATAAGCAACTTGTACAGCAACAGTTTTAAAACAGGAAAGACGTTGTACTTATTAAAAGTGTACATAATTGTGTTGGAGACGCGGTCACATGCAGTAAAGTATAAATATGTGAAAACAAAAAGATTATAATAAACAATAGAAGATTAAAAGGGAAAGGGAGAGAGAGTGAAGAAGTTAAAAATGTACTTAAACAAATTTCACGAAAGCTATAACGTGTATTAATATTATAATGGTGATAATGGAAATATGTTTAAATAAAAAGCGAAGTCCCTGTCACCGGGGCCCTATTTTCAAAAAACTTGGGATCAATATATTTTTTAAAAAAAATGTCTATCACAAATTTAATCCCAGTCAATCAAATGCAATGATTTCAGTAGCTCATAATTGTTATTAGAACTTGTAATGGATAACAAGTTTAAGAAACAGGACCTAGGAATAAAGAATACGACAATAAAGAAACGGCAGAACACAGTTTGTATTATTATTATTATACAGATATTGACTGGCAAGGGGTGTAATATAACATTCTTTGGACCGCTCAGGGAAGTTATATTTTCCAAAGTGACGATATTTTCCCTCAGCGCTGTGCGTTTGAGGAAGATTTAACCATATGGGAAAATATATCAGGTCCAAAGAATGTTATATAAAATAGCTTTGGTTGGAAAATTGAGGGGGGGGGGAGCATTTTTGTTTGCCCTCAATTTTTTCTATATTTTCCTTGACAAAACAAATTTTAGAAGAAAATAAAAAGAGGACAAATAAATCGAGAAAATAATAATTTCCGCTTTAAAAAAAAAAAATCTTTATAAGAAATGATTGTAAAAATGCATGGAAAAACAAAATTCGAGAATAAAAAATATTAAAAGAAAAGAAAATGACTTTCGGTCTTTGTGTAATTTGTGTAATTGGTGACATACAGTCCTAAAGAGGGCGACATGCAATGAGTAGAAGTATTTTCATTTTGCCAGCTGGTCCATATAACCATCAAAAGTGACCGGCCAGGAAAGTATAACAATTTCGATCCTCTCAATCGATATCACGTTACGAGCTCTGAACCAATCACATCTCGGAATCTGTTTAAGCTATCTAATATAATAATTAATATTTCAATCATTTATTTATTCAGTGAAACTAAGCGAAGAATAACAATTGATCGACTCGCACCTGACGTTCACTATTCGCACACCACGCCGGCATCCTCGTAGTGGTTGCAGTCGTGCACACCCCATGACGGATGATCGCAGTCGTCCAAAGTCGCTTCGTCCCCATTGCATTCCACATTATCCAACAAGATGCGACCAGTTCCCGTGCCGTAGGTTGTGCCCCACCAGATGCGTGAGGCACGCTCGTAACCCAGCATACGACAGACCACGTGACCATCATTAATGTCCCAGAAGTCGTCGCAGACTGAACCCCAGGCTCCGTAGCGGAAGATTTCAACTCGACCGTCGGTGTCCCCATTTCCTTCCATCAAGCGAACTGGCAAGTTTACTTTTGTTCAGGTGCAAGAGAGAAAAGAATACAGAATTTACAAGTTACAGGTTTCCTTTCAAGAACTTTAAGCAATGTTTTGGCTAAACTGACACTGCATTTGTGAACTTTCTGCAGACAAAGGACTTCATGCTAGAAACTACAGAGCAGCTCGGTAAACAATAAGTTACGGGACCATACTGCTACAATTTCCTATCTAATGCAATGGCCTTTTGTTGGTGGATCACAGGACGATCGTGTAATTTGCGATGGGCCACAAACATTTGTTTTGTTAAGAATCTTTTGCGATCGTTTTCCTGATATATTATAGACTTACATTCCCCGGTGCAAATGGCCGAGGCATCCTCGACGTGGCCGCAGTTGTTTTCTCCCCATGCTCTATGTGCACAGCTCGCGATGTTATCCTCTGATCCCTGACAGACCACGTCATCCAGGACAATGTCCCCAGAACCTTGACCGAAGCGAGCCAGCCCTGGAGCCTCCGAAGCGCCCTCATACCCCAACATTCTGCAGACAACGGCAGCATCATTGAAATCCCATGAATCGTCACAGACAGTCCCGAATTCTCCTTCATACAACACCTCTACCCTCCCCTCAGCTTTGCTACTGCCGTTCACGAGGCGTACGACAACACTTTCAGGATCTGTGAGGGATGGAAATACAGACCCCGTTAATGACAATAATTTTGTTCACCAAGGGAAGGTTCATCAGCATCAATGCTTTTCTTCCAAAGGGCTCTGCAATAATTACCTCGGCAATTGCCAGGTTCCCATTTACATCTGGATTAATATCTTGCAAAAACAAGTGTCATGTGGGGATTCGAATCCTTACCCCTTGGATTCAGAGTCGAGTGTCAGAATGAACCACTATTCTACGACACATCCACAAATTGAAATACAGAATTTGGTACAAAGTCCCTTTGTAAGTTGATGTCAGATTGCGTAGGTTTATCTATTGGGTTAGATAATTTTCTCTTGTCGTTGTAACATATGTTTTATACTTTAGAATTCATGAAGTCATGCATACAATCAAACTGATCAAATAAAGCTATACAGAAGGCGTATATACACTTAGAACAGTTCTGACCAACTTGGCCTACTCATCTTTTCGAAAGATGGTGTACAATTTAAAGCTAAGGTTGAAATAACATGAATAAATAAGACAACAATTAATATAGTAAAAGAGAAGAAAAGGGAAACAAAGGAAGAAGAACAAGAGAAAATGAAATTATGAAGAAGATTAATACAAAATAAGAAAACAACAGGAAGAAGGATAAGGAGGATAAAAAGAAGAAGAAGAAGAAGAAAAGCGAAGAAGAGTAGGAAAGGAGAAGTAGAAGAAAGAACAAGAGGAAGGAGAAAGGTTCTACCTGGGCTGTTGCATACTAATCCAGCATCCTGGTAGTGGTAGCAATTATGGTCACCCCATGCCGAATGCGAACAATCAGCCAGATTCTCTTCGGTTCCCGTACAACTGAAGTCACTTAGAAGGATCGTCCCATTGCCTTCACCGTAAGGCATCGGCGGTGCGCCCGTAGGCGATATAGCCTCATACGCGCTGCTGAAGCCCAGCATTCTGCAAGCCACATCTCCATCGGGTTTACCCCAGTACAAAGAGCAGATGGTCCCCCACTCTTCCTGGAAGAGCAGCTCTACTCGACCTTCCCAAGGGTGGTTGCCACCGACCAGACGGATTGTGAATTCTGAGGGTTCTGATAAAAAGAAAAAAAAAGAAAGAACATCGAATGAGAGTACGGGGAAACCTAAGTGTAGTTGTCCAAATTCACAAATAAAAAAGGTTTGGTTTAAGCAATGGTCACAACCCGGGCGACGAGTTTTAGCCAATTTCGCTCGGGCACCGAGCGGCGGCCGCCCGGGCACCACTTGTAGTGACTCTCACACTCTGCCGTGTAGGCCTACCGTGTGCCACCGTGCGCGAAAATGTCTGCGGACGGTGGAGAACGGCGAGGGCACATGGTGGTTCGTTATCAAAGCGGGCAACACGTTAATAGGGCGTTGGCGCTTATTTACACCCGGTGGGACCCGGCGAAAGTTTTGGGCATGTTCAAAACTTTGGCCGGCTGGCACCAGCCGCAAGTAAGCGGCAAGAGGACGGTGTTGAACGGTATGAGGACGGTATGAATACGTTATGAAAACGGTCACACTGTATGAACACGTTCACAACACGCTCATAACCCGTTACAGAACGGTGATGAACGGGCAAAAAAAAATCCACCGTCTGCAACGGGTTGTAAGCGGGTTGTGAACGTTGCCATTCAAATCGGGGTATTTATGGCAGTCGTGTCATGACGTCAGCAGTCCGGGGACTCGCTCACAGGACGCTCCGAGCGGTGAGGAGACGCTAAGTGACTGGTAGGTGGCTGCTACAAACCCGGTGCACACGTTCGAGACCCGGTATGGAAACGGCCAAAATTTTCAACAAAAGTCAATCTGGGCGGTGAAGACGGTAGAAGCACGTTCAACACCCGGTATGTGCCCGGTGAGAACGGTCAGAAGATGACAACGAAACGGTGAAAAGATTAATTTTATGATTTTTTTTTTGCGGCCGGGGACAAGTTCGCTCAAAACCCAACGTTTTGGACTGTTTTTTAATAGCCCGGCAGGTGGACGGTAGGCCTACACGGCAGAGTGTGAGAGCTCCATTAGGGCGTCGCTCGGTCGCCGTTGAAGTTTTAGCGCTGAATTACAATTCGGCGGCGCCTACTCCCTTTTCACTCGCCGCCCAAAATACGCTCGGTGCCCGGGCGGTCGCCGCCCGGGCACCGACCTAATCGAGCGTTCGCCCTCGAACGATTAAGGTCAAAAATCGAAGCCGCTAGGTCAAAGGCTTCCGAGCGGTCACGGCCCGGTCGCCGCCCGTTCGCGGCTGAGAGATCAGTCGGTCACTGGACGGCGAGTTCAAAATCGGTCGGCAGCCTTTGACCTAGCGGCTTCGATTTTTGACCTTAATCGCTCGACGGCGAACGCACGATTAGGTCGGTGCCCGGGTGGCGACCCTCGGGCACCGAACGTATTTCGATGCCCCGTCGATCACCGGCCGGCCGCCGGGCAATTTCTTAAAAATCAGCCGGTGGCCTGTGGGAGACCGCTTGGAAACGGCGGGCCGCCAGTCGGTCACTGCCGGGACTCCGCCCGGAGAAGCTCCCCGATTTTGACCTAAAATCGACCGTTGAACGACGGGAAATCGACAGGGCACCGCCCATCGCTGGGGGTTTACATCCTGCTCGACTTCTCCAAAAATCGTTGGGCGATGCCTAAATTCCAGCGTCGACCGAGCAGGCTACAAATCGGTCGGTCGCTGCTCTGAACTGTGACCATAGCATAAAGGTAAAGACCAGTTCTGGAAACGCCCTCTCTCAAAAAATGAAGTGGAAGCTCTTATTACGAATCATGTGAAATAATAAGTTTTGACTAATACGTGATGGTACAAATGTTGCAGAGAGACCGCATACTATTTATCTTTATCTCTTTATCTTTAACGTGTTGTCATATTCATTCCCTACACTCCCTCACGATCCATCTCTCATTCAACGAGGTAGTAAAGCAACGTCCCTGCGCATTGCTCTGTGGGCATTGGGGTGGGGGGGGGGGGGTCTGAAAATTCTTGTTTCAAGAGTACAATCAAAATTACTGACTTTGAGAACTATTAGCCATGTCTCTGGCAATCCGGAAATGTAAGATAGTAAAACTTGAACGTCAAAGAACGGTATCAGTAATAACATGCAGATTTCTATTCATATTGATTTTTCTACAATAATTATAGAAGTACAAAATAAACCCGTTTAATCGATAGACCAATCACGATATAAATTGCAATAAATGTTCTTATTGCCGTTGTTGTTGTGAACAAACGATGAGAAAGGTATTGTCATGCGTCTAAAGAGTCGGTGAATTCGCTGAAACATTTGGTCAAACAGATTACCGGGAGGAAAAACATTTAGGAAAGCACCCAACTCTCTATGTTCCTTTCAAATTGTATTCCCTTTATTTAATAGCACACTATAATTCCCCAAACGTATTATTTACCAATGGAATCTGTTTCATTCCTAATTTCAAGCATAAAGCTACTACATACACAGGCGAAAAAAGAGTAGTCCATTCAGCAATTAATACTGTAAATGAACCATCATGAAAGTATATAATTGTCATTTTCACAATCCCTCAGAAAGCCTGCGATCGTGCCAAACAGCAATCTTGGGAAATTTAGGGTTCGAACTGGTGTTGTAGCTATTATTACTAAGAGTAGCAATTTTAGAACGTTATAGGTTTTTTTAGTGCTAGCTATTCTTTCCAGAAATGGGATAAAACGGTTATTAGCGTAACAGATTTTTAGAGACAATAAGATGTTTTAGGCAAGACAAATTACATAATTATAGAAGACGCCCCTTTCTTTTCAGAAATAAACAATATGGAGTTTTTATTCAAAATATATTTTGATCAAGATGCATTTAACCTATAGCTAAGACTAACAAAGTACTAGGAATCAGGAAGGGAAATATGTACATTTCTCAATATTAAGTTTTAAATTTTGTTTAAGCTTAGTAAGCATATTAAGTAGATTTCGTAGTAGAATGAAGATAGAACGATAAGAAACAAAGCCTGACAAAGTGTAGACGTTACCTGTAATAGAGCAAACGGCTCCTGCATCTTCAGAATGACCACAGTTGTGAGTTCCAAACGGCCGGTGTGGACAGTCAGCTAAGTCGGTCTCTTCTCCTGAGCACAACACATCATCAAGCCAGATACTTCCCGAACCTTGCCCGAACCGAGCTGAGCCTGGTGCCTCGGACGCCCCATCAAAGCCCAGCATTCTGCAGACAACGCCGGCATCCTCCAGACCCCAAAGGTCATCACAGACAGTTCCCCATTGTCCACCGTACAGAATTTCAACTCTCCCCTCGTTGTCAGAACCTCCATCAACCAAACGAACAGCGTGAGTCGACGTTTCTGGTGTCGTAGCTAATACTTTTAACAGAATGAGAATAACAGATGCAATTTTTGGAGTTTGAGGGTTTACATTTGTTCTTCAAGAAAGTGGATGACACGGTTTTTAATATAGGAGTTTTTTAAAGAAAGAATATGTTCCATGCTAGACGAATTGATTTATTATAGAAGAAGCCTTTTCCTCCCTAAACAAATATCTAGCTTTTATTCAAAGTATGCTCCATTCAAAAACGTTGCGTTTACCATATAGCGATGACTGAAAACAAATTCGGGAAAAAGGAAGTGGAATAAGTTCATTTTGCCTAGTTAAGTTCTATTTGTTTAAAGCTTAGTGAGCACAGTAGGTAGATTGCGTCAGAGAAGAAGACATAATGATATGTAGCTATAAAGCATTGGTAGATTGTAGAAGTTACCTGTAATAGAGCAAACGGCTCCTGCATCTTCAGAATGACCACAGTTGTGAGTTCCAAACGGCGGATGTGGACAGTCAGCTAAGTTGGTCTCTTCCCCAGTGCACAGCACATCATCAAGCCAGATACTTCCGGAACCCTGGCCGAACCGAGCTGAGCCTGGTGCCTCGGACGCCTCATCAAAGCCTAGCATTCTGCAGACAACGCCGGCATCCTCCAGACCCCAAAGGTCATCACAGATAGTTCCCCATTGTCCACCGTACATAATTTCAACTCTCCCCTCGTTATCAGAACCTCCACCAACCAAACGAACCGAAGGCGTCAGCGTCTCTGGTGTTGTAGCTAATTATGTCAACAGAATGAGAAAAAAAATTAGCATTTTTTGGAGTTTGAGGGCTTTTTTATGTAAGATTACATTTTGTCTTCAAGAAAGAGGATGACACGATGTTTAATATAGGAGGTTTTGAAGAAAAATTATGTTTCAGGCTAGAAGGATTGCATAAATATCGTAAATATCTTAACCGTAGTGCCACTGAGAAAATTACTCATGCTTTAATTTCTTCTCGCTTGGATTTCGGTAATGGCCTTTTGTTTAGTTCGCCTCACAACCTACTCGCAAAATTACAAAGATTATAGAATGCTGCTGCTCGTGTCGTGACCCTGTCCAACAAGTACAGTCACATCACACCAGTCCTCAAATCACTCCATTGGTTGCCCGTAGAAAAACGTGTTGTTTTCAAGATTATTTTGCTATTATTTCACTGTATACATGGCTCTGCTCCGCAGTAAAACATCGGCTTGATTAAGCTTTACTTTCCTTCTAGACAGCTACGTTCTCAAAACTCTGGCTTACTTGTTATTCCTAGGGTTAAAACAAAGTGGGGGAAGCGAACCTTCGCTCATGCTGGGCCTTCGTTATGGAATACTCTCCCTCAATGGGTAAAGAATAGCAGTTCTGGTGAAGTGTTAAACAACAATCTTAAGAAATATCTGTTTAATTGAGCTTATAATTGATTACCATTACCTTTCATGTCTGTACCTTTCCTATCGCACTTTGTATAAATGTATCATGTATGTATTTCATCTTTTGTACAAGCTGCGCCTTGAGCATTTGACTGTCAAGTGGATTTGGCCCCTTATAAATCATATGTATTATTATTATTGTTATAATTATAGAAAAAGCCCTTTCTCCCTAAACCAATATAGAGTTTGTATTCAAGGTATATTCCTTTCAAATACGTTGCATTCAACATATGGCAATGACTAAAACTGTGTTAGAAAAAAGGAAAGGGGAATAAGTTCATTTGCCTGTTCTATTTTTCAAAAGCTTAGTAAGCATAGTAACTATATTTCGTCGGAGAACAAGATATAATGATAAGTAGCTGAACATTGGTGGATTGTAGAAGTTACCTGTTATAGAGCAAACGGCCCCTGCATCTTCAGAATGACCACAGTTGTGAGTTCCAAACCCCCGATGCGGACAGTCAGCTAAATCGGTCTCTTCTCCTGAGCACATCACATCATCAAGCCAGATAGTACCCGAACCTTGGCCGAACTGCGCTGAGCCTGGTGCCTCGGACGCCCCATCAAAGCCCAAGATTCTGCAGACAACGCCGGCATCCTCTAGACCCCAATAGTCGTCACAGACAGTTCCCCATTGTCCATCGTACATAATTTCCACTCTTCCTTCGTTGCCAGAACTGCCACCAACCAGACGAAAAGAGGTAATGTCTAAAACTGTGTTAGAAAAAAGGAAAGGGGAATAAGTTCATTTACTTGTTCTATTTTTCAAAAGCTTAGTAAGCATAGTAACTATATTTCGTCGGAGAAAAAGATATAATGATAAGTAGCTGAACATTGGTGGATTGTAGAAGTTACCTGTTATAGAGCAAACGGCCCCTGCATCTTCAGAATGACCACAGTTGTGAGTTCCAAACCCCCGATGCGGACAGTCAGCTAAATCGGTCTCTTCTCCTGAGCACAACACATCATCAAGCCAGATACTTCCCGAACCTTGCCCGAACCGAGCTGAGCCTGGTGCCTCGGACGCCCCATCAAAGCCCAGCATTCTGCAGACAACGCCGGCATCCTCCAGACCCCAAAGGTCATCACAGATAGTTCCCCATTGTCCACCGTACATAATTTCAACTCTCCCCTCGTTGTCAGAACCTCCACCAACCAAACGAACCGAAGGCGTCGGCGTCTCTGGTGTTGTAGCTAATTATGTCAACAGAATGAGAAAAAAATTAGCATTTTTTGGAGTTTGAGGGCTTTTTTAATTCAAGATTACATTTTGTCTTCAAGAAAGAGGATGACACAATGTTTAATATAGGAGGTTTTGAAGAAAAATTATGTTTCAGGCTAGAAGGATTGCATAAATATCGTAAATATTTTAACCGTAGTGCCACTGAGAAAATTACTCATGCTTTAATTTCTTCTCGCTTGGATTTCGGTAATGGCCTTTTTTTTAGTTCGCCTCACAACCTACTCGCAAAATTACAAAGATTATAGAATGCTGCTGCTCGTGTCGTGACCCTGTCCAACAAGTAAAGTCACATCACACCAGTCCTCAAATCACTCCATTGGTTGCCCGTAGAAAAACGTGTTGTTTTCAAGATTATTTTGCTATTATTTCACTGTATACATGGCTCTGCTCCGCAGTAAAACATCGGCTTGATTAAGCTTTACTTTCCTTCTAGACAGCTACGTTCTCAAAACTCTGGCTTACTTGTTATTCCTAGGGTTAAAACAAAGTGGGGGAAGCGAACCTTCGCTCATGCTGGGCCTTCGTTATGGAATACTCTCCCTCAATGGGTAAAGAATAGCAGTTCTGGTGAAGTGTTAAACAACAATCTTAAGAAATATCTGTTTAATTGAGCTTATAATTGATTACCATTACCTTTCATGTCTGTACCTTTCCTATCGCACTTTGTATAAATGTATCATGTATGTATTTCATCTTTTGTACAAGCTGCGCCTTGAGCATTTGACTGTCAAGTGGATTTGGCCCCTTATAAATCATATGTATTATTATTATTGTTATAATTATAGAAAAAGCCCTTTCTCCCTAAACCAATATAGAGTTTGTATTCAAGGTATATTCCTTTCAAATACGTTGCATTCAACATATGGCAATGACTAAAACTGTGTTAGAAAAAAGGAAAGGGGAATAAGTTCATTTGCCTGTTCTATTTTTCAAAAGCTTAGTAAGCATAGTAACTATATTTCGTCGGAGAACAAGATATAATGATAAGTAGCTGAACATTGGTGGATTGTAGAAGTTACCTGTTATAGAGCAAACGGCCCCTGCATCTTCAGAATGACCACAGTTGTGAGTTCCAAACCCCCGATGCGGACAGTCAGCTAAATCGGTCTCTTCTCCTGAGCACAACACATCATCAAGCCAGATACTTCCCGAACCTTGCCCGAACCGAGCTGAGCCTGGTGCCTCGGACGCCCCATCAAAGCCCAGCATTCTGCAGACAACGCCGGCATCCTCCAGACCCCAAAGGTCATCACAGATAGTTCCCCATTGTCCACCGTACATAATTTCAACTCTCCCCTCGTTGTCAGAACCTCCACCAACCAAACGAACCGAAGGCGTCGGCGTCTCTGGTGTTGTAGCTAATTATGTCAACAGAATGAGAAAAATATTAGCATTTTTTGGAGTTTGAGGGCTTTTTTAATTCAAGATTACATTTTGTCTTCAAGAAAGAGGATGACACAATGTTTAATATAGGAGGTTTTGAAGAAAAATTATGTTTCAGGCTAGAAGGATTGCATAAATATCGTAAATATTTTAACCGTAGTGCCACTGAGAAATTACTCATGCTTTAATTTCTTCTCGCTTGGATTTCGGTAATGGCCTTTTGTTTAGTTCGCCTCACAACCTACTCGCAAAATTACAAAGATTATAGAATGATGCTGCTCGTGTCGTGACCCTGTCCAACAAGTACAGTCACATCACACCAGTCCTCAAATCACTCCATTGGTTGCCCGTAGAAAAACGTGTTGTTTTCAAGATTATTTTGCTATTATTTCACTGTATACATGGCTCTGCTCCGCAGTAAAACATCGGCTTGATTAAGCTTTACTTTCCTTCTAGACAGCTACGTTCTCAAAACTCTGGCTTACTTGTTATTCCTAGGGTTAAAACAAAGTGGGGGAAGCGAACCTTCGCTCATGCTGGGCCTTCGTTATGGAATACTCTCCCTCAATGGGTAAAGAATAGCAGTTCTGGTGAAGTGTTAAACAACAATCTTAAGAAATATCTGTTTAATTGAGCTTATAATTGATTACCATTACCTTTCATGTCTGTACCTTTCCTATCGCACTTTGTATAAATGTATCATGTATGTATTTCATCGTTTGTACAAGCTGCGCCTTGAGCATTTGACTGTCAAGTGGATTTGGCCCCTTATAAATCATATGTATTATTATTATTGTTATAATTATAGAAAAAGCCCTTTCTCCCTAAACCAATATAGAGTTTGTATTCAAGGTATATTCCTTTCAAATACGTTGCATTCAACATATGGCAATGACTAAAACTGTGTTAGAAAAAAGGAAAGGGGAATAAGTTCATTTGCCTGTTCTATTTTTCAAAAGCTTAGTAAGCATAGTAACTATATTTCGTCGGAGAACAAGAAATAATGATAAGTAGCTGAACATTGGTGGATTGTAGAAGTTACCTGTTATAGAGCAAACGGCCCCTGCATCTTCAGAATGACCACAGTTGTGAGTTCCAAACCCCCGATGCGGACAGTCAGCTAAATCGGTCTCTTCTCCTGAGCACATCACATCATCAAGCCAGATAGTACCCGAACCTTGGCCGAACTGCGCTGAGCCTGGTGCCTCGGACGCCCCATCAAAGCCCAAGATTCTGCAGACAACGCCGGCATCCTCTAGACCCCAATAGTCGTCACAGACAGTTCCCCATTGTCCATCGTACATAATTTCCACTCTTCCTTCGTTGCCAGAACTGCCACCAACCAGACGAAAAGAGGTAATGTCTAAAACTGTGTTAGAAAAAAGGAAAGGGGAATAAGTTCATTTGCCTGTTCTATTTTTCAAAAGCTTAGTAAGCATAGTAACTATATTTCGTCAGAGAAGAAGACATAATGAAAAGTAGCTGAGCATTGATGGAATGTTAAAGTTACCTGTTACAGAGCAAACGGCCCCTGCATCTTCAGAATGACCACAGTTGTGAGTTCCAAACCCCCGATGCGGACAGTCAGCTACGTCGGTCTCTTCTCCTGAGCACATCACATCATCAAGCCAGATAGTACCCGAACCTTGGCCGAACCGAGCTGAGCCTGGTGCCTCGGACGCCCCACCATAGCCTAGCATTCTGCAGACAACGCCGGCATCCTCTAGACCCCAATAGTCGTCACAGACAGTTCCCCATTGTCCATCGTGCAGAATTTCAACTCTTCCCTCGTTGCCAGAACTGCCACTAACCAAACGAACAGTAGGTGGCGGCATTTCTGTTGTTGTAACTAATTAATTCACAAGAATAACACAGAGGAACATTTTGTTAAGGAAGCTGTTGGCTTTGTTGTGGAAGATTGCAGTGTTTCTCCAAGAAAGAGGATGATTTGGTTATTTATCAGGTATCAAAAACAAAATTGCTTCAGGTTAGACAAAAAGCGTGTCTCGGAAGTCTCGGATGATTGTCGGCGGCATTTGTACCTTTGTTTTCAGCACTACTCCACTAAAAAAGAGACAGGCAAAAAATGTTCTTTCGAAATTCTGGGTTAAAATGTGCAACAATTGACGCTTCCCCAGCTACGGTATTTGGCAATACAGGGCGGCACCAGTCATGGGTATATTCGGAAAAGACACTTCCGTTTGCCATACAAATACACTGAGTCGAAAACTGGAATGTCCGATAGTTATTTAAGTTTCGATGGCAATAAGCTATAATTAAAAGATAACGATGATGCCTACGTAGATCTCATAAAATCTTTCAAAATAGTTTATTTTAGTAAAATACAAAATTAATTGCCAATGCTGTATATTTTCTATAGAAGCCGGAAGAAATCTTGTGTTATTGTCTTCCCCAGCAACGTATTTGTGCATGTGCTGACCTGCGAAGTGTGGGAGGAAGGATGCCATCTACTGTCGAACATCTTAATTGCGGTATGGTAAATTACACAAGTTCAGTTCTTTGGGGAAATCCTGCGTAGTGATTTGGTTAATTCTGCGGAAAAGTCGTGATGTTTTCCTTCATGTATAGCATAGTCGTCAACAATATTACTGGAATGGTCACCCAAATCAAATGCAATATACAGACTGCCTTCAACATCTTAACTCTTATCCTGCAACAGGGCTAATCCCCATTGTGCCAAGCCCCAAATCCCCCCGTGCCAGGTTGTTTTGGAGATAATCTGATTAACACGATGGTTCTATGAATAGCGCGTGCAAAACACTCGGCACAGTCCAATGGGCATGAGCAATAACTGCTATTACATTTGCGTGCAAGCATGCAAGAAGCAGTGGAGCAATAGCTTGCTAGCGTGTACAAAGCACCTTAAAAATAGCGTGCAGGCAGCCTCATGGCAGGCTATGAGTTAATTGAATGAACAAATCATCCTGGAAACGTGAGATTTTTACAACATTGTTTTATGGTGCATATAAATGATCGTGTTCAGGATTGAAAAATAAATAAATAACGTGATCCAGCTTCGGATCCGGCGACAATATTGCTCCGTGCTTTTCTTTTAAAGTCGAAAGTTTAAGTTTAGGGTAAGGGTAGCCACGCATTTGGCTTAAGGCCGGCTCACACTATGACGAATAGAGGAGGGGGGGTACCACAAGCTACGTTAAGCTGCGAATCATAATTTGGAATTTCCCGCCAATCATCGTGTGTTGCCTTCAATTGTCGCTGACGAATCCGCTAGCGACCGCAGACGGCCGAAATTATTAGTCGCGTCCGTCGGCAAATTTGTATCAAGTTACAAATTTTGTGGCGGCAAAAAAAAATCACTGTGATTCCATTCATTTTTCTTTGGAGACCACAATCATCATTTCCTTGACATTTTCATGTCGCGCGATTCCGTCTCTAGTCATTTTGAGGTCGTCACAATTTTTGTTGTAGTCGTTGCCAACAACCATTGACGTTAAAAGACAATGGCAATTTAAGTCACATTTCAAACCCTGACGACACATTGCTGCAAGTAACCGAATTGTAACGAAATTGATGCGACGATGGATTACAATTTTCGGCCGGAGGGTGACGGGTGATGAATGTTGATGGCGGGCCATTTGCGAGTACCTGCAACACTGCAACGGTGGTCTGCGATGGGTTACGATTTTGCAACGATGGTCCACAATGTTAAACCTTTAGTGCGATTTTTTCTGTTTGATTTCAATAGACTGTTCGGCACAATGTTAATTTGAAGTTCATATAAAAGGAAAATGTCCCCCTGTTCTTTGTCAAAGCTGTTTCATCATCATGGAGGACAGAGCGAGGGTCATCATCGCCGCAACCCACCGTCAGCCGCCGTTCCTTGCCGAGAGCCAATCCGCTACCAACCGTCTCACCTCGTTCCTTGTTGCCGGGCTCCGTCGAGACACCGTCACTCGCCGCCCAGACAACGTTCGATTTTGGTCGCTTGACTCCGTTCCCTGCCGCAGCCATTCGTATCTTCCCGTCGTGTTGTCGCTAAAGGTCGTTCCCACCCGTTAGCGTTTTTTGGTTTTCCCCTTTTGCCGTTTGCTGTGCCGCCAAAATGTTGTTATTTGTACGTCCGTCACCTTTCGCGGGGTCTTTGCCGCTACTATGTAAGCCAGACTTTAGGTTTAGGGTTAGTATTATGAAAGTCGTTTCGTCGACGGTCGACCTTCGATTCTAACCTCATGCTCTTTTATTTGTAATAAAGATCGATATTTTAATTATATTAGTAGTTTTGTCGTGGTCTAGTGGATACTACACAGGACTGTGGATCACATGCAATTCCTGTCTCACCCGGCATTTGCTACTTTCCGACCAGGTGAAGTAAATGGGTGCCCAGAAAGGAAAACAGACATGCAACGCTTTAGCGCATTATCATGTCGGCTCAGCAACAGTCGGGGTAATACTCTAATATATTGCATTACGTTCAGGTGACAACATTTATAGTAACGTAGCAGCGCTTTATATTGGACCGTATCAGGACAATTAACCCCTGAGCAATCACCCCCCGAAACCCGAAATGTACCCTCTGGAAGAGGAAATTACCACCAAAGACAATAACCCGCCCCCTTCCCCGATTCCGTTTATTAAAGGAGATGTTCACACTGATAATAAGTTGTTTAAAAAAAAATCGGGGGAGGGGGGATTGCCCAAGAGGGTAATTTTCAGGGGGCGTAATTGTTCTCGGGGGGTAAATGTCATCGGGGTTGGGGTGGTTGTCCTCGAGAGGTAATATACCGGGGGAAATTTTCAGGGGGGGGGGGGTAACTGTACCGCTGGTGATTGACTGGGTGTTGATTGCCCATGGGGGTAATTGTCTTAGAACCATAGTGGACATATGATTATTATTAATATCATTATTACTGTATCGAGGTTAGATATTTGGTAAAAAGAGTTACCTATAGTAAAGCAGGTGACGCCAGCATCTTCAGAATGACCACAATTGTGTTGACCAAATGGTTCGTGCTCACATTCAGCCAGATTTCCTTCATCTCCGAGGCAAAACACGTCATCAAGCCAAATCCGACCTGAACCCTGCCCGAATTCAGCCGATCCCACCGCTTGGGTCGCCCCATCGAATCCAAGCATTCTGCAAACGACCGTTGCGTCATCGATGTCCCACCCATCATCGCAAACAGTGCCCCACTGCCCTTTGTAGTGGACCTCTACTCGGCCCTCTGCCTCGGAAGTGCCTCCGACCAACCGTATATCATTGATTGTACAGGATGGCGTAGGTTTGGACGTTGTTGGCTCTGATAACAGAAGGTCACACGCAATACAATTATGTGTTGTAAGTTTGGTATAGTAATAACTTGGCCAAAATACGTATAGTTTGGCACGCTTTGCATCGCAATGGCTTAACGAGAAGGTCAATGCTCCAGAGCCATCTGATGAAGCCTAAACTCCAGTTTTTTTTACACCGAACATTTTAACAACAGGTAGATGCTCAATAAGCTTTTGATTTGAATCTAATGGCCTGGGAAATACTATCCGTAAATAGCTTAGAGACGGAATCTATTTTATTCAAGATTATTAGTAGTAGTAGTATTATTATCAGTATCATTATTGTTTTTATTATTATTATTATTATTACCTGTGATAAAACAAATGACTCCTGCGTCCTCAGCGTGGCCACAGTTGTGCTGTTTAAAAGGTGGGTGTGAACATTCAGTCAGAGTGGCTTCTTCCCCTGTGCACAGTACATCATCAAGAAGAATAGGACCCGAACCCTCCCCAAATGCGCGAAAGCCGGGAGCGCCAGACGCCCCATCGAATCCAAGCACTCTGCAGACTACCGTGGCATCGTCCAAATCCCATGAGTCATCGCAGATGGTTCCCCACTCGCCATCGTACTCAATCTCTACCCTTCCTTCCAAATCGCTCTCTCCTCCAACCAAACGTGTGCCAGTGATAGGTTGTTCTAAACGCAAGATGGAATACAAATATCAGAAGGTGGTGTTATCTTCTGTACGAGACCAAATAATCGTAGATTTAAATCTTTCTTCTCGTTTGTTTCCCCTCTCCTCATTTTTGTTTAATTCTTAAGTGCTAGCTCACCCAAAGCCATGTGCAGTTGAAAGCAGGTGACTTGTAGCTATGACCACATTCCTAGAGAGGGCATTTTTGGGGCCGACTTTATCTCCCGATTTTGAGAACTTCTAATTATATGGAAAATATGCTTTTCAGCGAGGATTAATATTATAGTGTGTACAGCGGAAGTAAGGGGAACCAAACATTAGCAACCAAGGGTACATATTAACCAAGAAGTTTAATTCTAAATTTTCCATTACAGTGCCATTGCTGCTTTCTTGCAAAAACAAAACGCACACGCTCCATGGAACAGTGCTTTATCACCCTCTGCATGTAATTTAATATTGACTGCATGATTATAGTACAATACGATCGTAAAATCTCTCCCCGAGTCAAATGAGGAGAGTTTTGTCTAGCCTATACTCTACGTTCGGGCATATATTTTACTTAAGAATCATCTTCACATTACGCGAAAGTAATCAGCCATCGTAATATTCACCACATTCACAATGCGATGGGAATTGCTATCGAAACTTCTTAGTTTAATTGTTTGAAAGCCTTAGCGATTTTGTTTTTGATTGACTTATGTCTGAATGACGATACCTTGGGCACGGCAAATGACTCCGGCATCTTCGTAATGAGCGCAGTTGGTCTCTCCAAAACCCGGGTGCTGACAGTCCGCAAGGTTGGCTTCGTCCCCTGAGCACACCACATCATCGAGCCAGATACGACCAGAACCCTCTCCAAATCGGGCATAGCCAGGAGCTTCGGAAGCTCCAGGAAAACCCAACATTCTGCAGACCACGTTCGCATCGTTTACATCCCACGAATCATCACATACAGTTCCCCATTCTCCGTTGTAAAGAACCTCAACGGTTCCCTCAGTACCGTCACTTCCACCGAGTAGGCGTACTTCAACAGATGGCGGCGCTTGTGTCGATGGACCTATATCATAGAGACAAGAAAGGAAGATTCAATTATACAATTTTCATTTATATAGCCCTTTACACAATTGGTTTCGTAGCGTTTTACATGCTAAGACGGTGGGAAAATCAGTTAAATAAATACTTGTTTAGTCATCATGATGCATCTTGTAATGAGTTTGCAATTTTGGAAAAAGACTATGAAAAAAAAATAAAACAATGAAATAAAAATAAATAAAAACTCCTCCAAGCCAAATATAACATGACCCAGCCCAATTACAATAGGCGTAAACATTCGGGAATCATGCCATCTTTGGCTTACAGCAAGTAGAGGCTATCTTGGTGAATCAAGATGCCACATTTCTGGACCACAGTTTACCTGGAGGCTGGAAGGAATCTGCTACTGCTTGGCAAATGTCCAGTATGCTGCTGAACCCTGTGAACTGATACATTGCAATGTCAACTTCTTCCTGTGTGATTTCGGGTATCGAAGCAAGGGATAGGCTCATGATTTCTTGGCCTATGGTTGAACAATGCTCTGCATCTGTTAAAACAGACAGAGTGCTGTTGACAATATGCGACACGACATCCTCAAGTGAAGGAGTGTCACTTGATGAGGATACAGCGGAGATCAGATCCTGACAGAGAGCCTCTCTGTCTGCATACCCAGTCAAATCTGCCACAAGAGCAGAAACATCGTGTATGATATCAGACAAATAGACATCGGGGATGCCGGACGAATTGGTAGTTGGATGAGCTCCAATGAAATTAAGAATTTCGTCCCAGCTATTGCAAAACTCTGCGCCTCTTGGAATCAGTACTTTGGCAAACTCGATTAAAAAACTAGTAACAAGCTCCTCTAAGGTTGACTCGGATTCAATGATTGCCAACCTAGCGGTGCAGACGTTTTCCACGTCATTGAAGGACACACCGAGGAGCTGGAACACAATTTTCTCGATGTGGTCTAACAAGTCGAAAGGTCGTAGGGCATCAGGTCCGGGGATTGTTTCTTGGACCGATGGATTTGTTGGTGGCATGTATGAGGACATAGCCCCTGTCAAATTCAGAATGAGCCTGCAGTGTGCTGCGGCGTCGAAGGTTGTCCCTTCTCTCAAATACGCCAATACTGGATCACAGTACTCTCTGAAGCCATCTGCTCCACCGGCGACTACAGTTACTTGTGGCAGGATTCTGACGCACACCTCGCCTTCAGCCTCGATCAAGTTGGTGGCCCTCCAAGCTGCGCCAGCAGCCCGGATGATATCAGAAACCGTCAAGAAAGGAAGAATTTCGCCAGGGGTGGTGAAAGGATCAGTAAAGGGCAGTTCTGAGAGGCACTCGTAAGATGTGTCCCAGTCCACAAACCACTCGTCAACCACTGGACAGTCAAGTGAAACATCTAAAAGGAAAGCATCAATTATGTAATAATACGGTTAACGGACAAAGAGATATAATGGCTATGTAATGACGTTTAAAAAAATACGTATTGCTATTTTGGTTTAAAAAGAAATAAAGATTACTATAGTTAGGTAAATGCATGTAAAATACATGTAAGAAAAGTATCTTGATACAAAAACAGCAATATTTTTGTAATTGTCTACACCTTATTATTACCTTCTCCACCGGCATTAGCTGTTGTTTGAGGTTTTGCTGTAGATTGTGGGTTATTAGTGGTTGCCTTAGAGGGCGGAGTACATCTGTCGGAGCTGTCACAGACGCAGATACTGGCCTCAACGTCCTCGAACGTCAGCCCAAGTTCAGGTGGAAACATATTCCCGTCAAATTGACTTGTCACGGCTTCAGTAATGGCTTCTCCCGCGCAGGTGTCTCCGGCTGGAAATATACCAGCCATTGGAGGTCCGCAGTCGCGAGCCTTCTGCAACAGCGTAAGTGGACCTAAGGTTGCATTTGAACCAATAATGAAGGACAAAAATTAAAAAACTTACAGCTCAGCTCTATATCAATGGTCGCTATTCGCGCCCAGATATGGACTAAGGGATGCAAAATACATTGGCTGTGTAAGGCTGGTGACCTTTTGTATACTGGGTTTAGAACACAGTAATTTTCTGCGGGCATTTCCAGTGGCCGCTCCAAGTAAGTGCCGGTAAGACAGGTTAACTCTTTTATTTAGGTTTTGAAGAAACAATTAAAAGAGGGTTATTGAGTGTAAATCATTAAAAAAAAAGCTCAATATCAACTTTTTAAATATGGTCGTTTATATGAGTCATTATATACCTCACTTAAGTAATCCAGCCATCTGATTGGTCGAAATTGCATTCATAAACTTCAACTGTTCCTGTAAAATTCCTGGTAACCATGCTTAAAACATTTCAATATTTGTAATAACCATGGTTATTAAAAAAATAAGTCAGTCTCCATGGTTACCCCATAGGTTTACATGTTAAAAAATGGTTTGAGCGATGGAGGATACCATACGTGTGCGAAAAATTGGTCGGCAATTTCAATACAATTGAATCTCGATCGATCTTACCGACAATTTTATCTTGCATTGTTGACATGAAGACGAAAATAAACTCTCAAAAACAAAAAAACAACATCTGCCGATAGATCTTGATCTAAGTTCGTGCCAATATGCATTGCAAAAGTAAAAGAAGGGTCCGTTTCATGGAGCTTTTGCGAAGCATCCCTCACGCGGAGCCGTTTTCAATCTATTTTAACGTTAACGGCGCCTGATAGTCGAGTGGTCTAAGCGTCGGTTTTCGATACACCTCTTGTTGTACGCAAGAGTTCGAATCCCGTCTTCGACAAAAATGAAAAATATTTTTTATTTTTTATTTTTTAGTCTATTTTTTTTCGGCATATAAAAGTATTAATGACTGCTTTAATATTCGAGAAATAGTTGTTTTCATACGCTCTCGGGAAGGTTACAATTGGGCTATTCCCCTCGGCAAGCCTCGGGGAATAGCACAATTCTAACCTTCCCTTGAGCGTAATAAAACAACTATTTCTCTCAAAGCAGTCATTAATACTATATTATTAAACATCTGGCAAAATTGTCGGTAACAAACTCGTTCAATCGAGGAAAACAGTGTATTTGTAATTTATTTATTTCCATGCTCTCCTACCCTCTTTGGGACAAAAGATGAAGCATTCAGGGCACGGAAAAAAACGTTCATTAAACGGTGTAACAACACTGACACACGAGGAGTCACACATAGGACTGCGTCAGTAACGCAGTGACGCATTGATGCAGTCCTTGACGCACCAAGTGAAAGAGACACCGTACAGTGCTAAAATACTATTAAAAGACTTTTACAGAATAAATTTGATATGGTAGTGACGCAATTTAAATAAAGCCTCGTGTGCCACGGGCATTACGTTCTTACCAGCGTCACGAGTAAAGTGAATCGTAATCATCGTCGTCGTACAGCTAGTGATGCCTTCATCACACACCATCTCACCAGGGTTCGAACAAGGTATTAGACTGGGGTCCGGGGGTACTGGAAAGGTTGGGTCGTCAGAAGTTGATTCGGAGCATTTCGTACAGGTAATAGCATATCCTGCATTTGGGATAAACATACCAAGTATGAGCGTACTGTAAATATACAGGATCGGAGTTCTTTCAAATCTGTTTGTTCTTCTTCTTCTCCTTTATATTCTTCTTCCCCTTCTTCTACGGCTTCTTTTACTTCTACTTCTTCTTCTTCTTCTATGTCTCCACTTTTCGCCTTATTCTCCTTCTTGTTCCTATTCTACCTTTTCTTTGTATTCTCCCCCTTTTCCCTCCACTTATTCTTCTATTCTTTTTCGTCATTGCTCTCTCCCTTTTCTTCATTTCTCAACGATTGGAAGAAATTCTTGAATTTTGTATAGGCCAAATGAACCTAAGTACCATATTGATGAAGTGGTGGTTTAGCGCAAACAATACAGTGTGAAGTATTAATACACCTATTAAAACAAAACAAATCAACTCAAACAAATATGTGCATGTGTATAGGTGTTGTGGTCCAGTTCATTAAGTCACCAGGCTTGAACTAAAAGATACGGGGTATAAATCGCAGTCGCAGTGCGTGTTTTACGTCATTATCAGCTTTGAAAGAGGTCACAAATAATTAGAATTTTATCATTTATTGCTTTGCCTCACTATGCCATACAATATTTCGTACTTCTGTAAACTGTATATCATGTACAATAGTTTATGTTTAAGATTTTTTTTAAATTTTGGTTTAAATATTGTCGGTTTTTTACGACGTAAATAAAAACAACCAAACAAAATAATATGAGCATCTCTAACTTACCAGAGGCTACGCAACCCGTCAGGATTGAAAGTAGCAGGAGGATCTTCATCTCCTTTTGATATTTTTAGTTTTGCCTCTGATGTCTGGATCTGGAATCCCTCGTCCAAAACAATGTGTGTAAACTTTCAGATACCTCCTTCAATGGATGAACAGCGCGAAGTGAGTGACGCGATTTAGAAGGTGCAGCGGTATATAACAACTTCGATTCGCTGTGCATGATAGTGATGAACGTGCAACGGATTTCCTTCATATGAAATCGAAACCCCGCCTCAAAACAATGACGTAGTTACCGGGGGTACTAGGGCACCCTCTTCCCCCATGAAATGAAGAGGTGAAAATGGAAACAAGGGATCCCCCTCAATGGCTGAACTCGCGCTACGCTACTTAACCTCTACATGGCATCATCTTATTGGACGACAATGTCGAACCAATCAAAACTCTCTAGCTTTCCCAGTAGTTTTGCAGTTACAAACCCTTGTCGGTCGTTGTGGTTAACAGTCCCAGGGTCTTTGAACTGTGAGCCTATGTTAACTAAAGACTACCCTCAAAGTCAGGACACGCTCCGAGAAGGTCAGGAAGAAACGTGTAGCTGGTCATATCGATGACACGGGGGCGTACAAGCGAGATGGTGCGATTTTTTTTTCACCAACACATTTTCTCTCTTTTCTATTTCATATGGCATTTTATTTTTTAAGGACTAATTTTAATCTGGAATGTAAAGAATAATATACAAAGAAAGGCCTGCTGTGTTCTTAGATTAATGACATGAAATGAACATATATAATAAAAGCAGGTGTCTTTTTATTCATGATGATCAAGCCTTACAGTTAACTTTAAGTCAAATACTGATTTCTTTTCTTCTCAAAAGCCAAAAGCAAAATATACAGCGAAATCTCTCCCTCAAAATATACTTTGCTGTTGGCATTCATTAATATGTATATACAGAGCGTCCCAGAAAAAAACGAAACCGAGAATTATCGATGTTTTATCATAACTTAATCACAATCAATTAATAAATGACATAAAGCTTAGATCCTCTTCATCCAGTTGATCCAACTCATATGATGCATATTTTACGCAAAAAACAATTTGAAGAGAGAGTACCAGAAAGTCATTTTTAGGGCAGTATGTGAATTTCAAAGACAAAATTAAATCGTTAGAAAGTTCATTTTCTGCCCTTTCATATGACACCTCAATCAAAAAAATTGAGCCAGGAATAAGAAGGTTATTTTTGTTTAAAGTAAAGCTTGCATTTCCATAATTTGATTAAACGCATTCGTTTTCACTGGCTGCCTGCCGTAGCAACAAACGGAGTTGACAAAGGACTTAACTCCGTTTCGTTGATAATCAGCCATGTACAACGAAGACGAAATAATTGAAACTGTTCTTCGTGCAGTCATTAAATTATTGAAAACGAATATTTGTGATTTTTTCGTAATCGGGATGTTTTGTAAAGAAGGCAGGGAGCATTTCAAAATAGTTTTGTGTTGTAATACTCTGTTCATTTGCATTAGAGTGTGTATACATCTCACTTACACTTTATCAAGGATACCAAAATTGGTAAGGAAATCATGCAATTGGATCCCTTCAACCACCTTTAACCGTACTTCAAAACGAAGGCCATATTTCTTGCAGGTTGATATGATTAATTATATACAAGATCAAGTGCTTACCCGCAAGTATCTTGAAACGTTTCGGAAGGTAAAACAAGAGAGAGAGAGAGAGAGAGAGAGAGAGAGTTGTATCTTGAAACGTTTCGGAAAGAAAACAAAGAGAGAGAGAGAGAGAAAGAGAGTCCTTCCCGATTAATTTTAAGCAGGGAAATCATTAACGGTGTGATGATAATTTTTTCCCCTTGCTCCTACGAAAGGATGTTCTATTTTCAAAAATATAAACCGTGGTTTTATTATACAACTCATGTAGATGAGACCGCCAAGACAGACCAAGCAAAACGTTGCATCATCACCCCAGATGGTCCAAAAATGCTTCTTCGTTTTTTCCAAGCCTATCACCCCAATTTTTTTTTTTAGTGTTTACGGATGAGGATATTACTAGGTATAGCACACCAAACATAAGTACAACAAACACATGTTATTTGATGATTGCAAATGATCAAGCTTCATGAAAGCTTAAAAGAAACAAAAAACAAAATTGGAATCGGTCACTCCGTTGTGATTTTATACCATTTTTTTTATATCGCAAAATTACCGAAAAACCTGCCATAAATGGTCAAATTGGCAAAAATGGCAAAATTCGACAAAGTTGACAACTTAATTCA
Source organism: Strongylocentrotus droebachiensis (assembly GCA_035222895.1). Classification (NCBI taxonomy): domain Eukaryota; kingdom Metazoa; phylum Echinodermata; class Echinoidea; order Camarodonta; family Strongylocentrotidae; genus Strongylocentrotus; species Strongylocentrotus droebachiensis. The sequence goes on from JAVYIG010007563.1 coordinate 27,826, forward strand.
TCACTTTCTTGGACACAAATAATAAATTAAATTATCAGACACTAAAATATCATCTTTGTGGTAAAAAATACAAACAAGAAAATTCATATATCTATTACCGTTTTGAAAACAGAAGCAAACAAAATAAGTCATTTTTACCATGTTTGCGAATCTGCAGAATATGAAACAGTTGTGAAAATAACTAAGTCCGCCTAATTAATAGCGCATATGTAATCAAATCAAAACCGAAAATGAAACATCAATGAAACTTATGTATATCAGACAGGTATGGACATTTTTGAAGAATTAGTGTGGAATTAGTGTGCTCCCGGGAAGAATAATATATAGTTGAGACAAAATACATTAATACGTGAGCATAATATGCTTTGTGACTTGTTTAATTCATACTTGACTATTTACTTCTCAGTTGTTACATTTCTAGTAATTTAGGGTATACTATGAAAGAAGCGAGATGGAGACTTGCTTTACTTCGCCAAGTCGCCTTTTCGCCTCAGTTCTCGACCTAAGCAAGGCGCTTTGGCGAGTAAAACAAGTCGTCATCTCACTGCACGTTTAAGCTTCCGTACTGAGACAAAATACATTACGTGAGCATAATATGCTTTGTGACCTTTTTAATTCATACTTGACTATTTACTTCTTAGTTGTTACATTTCTAGTAATTTAGGGTATACTATTGAAGCGATCCACGACGAGACGGCCCGGTGGCCAAAGCCGCCCCGCCTAGTACCGACTCAGAAAATGTTAATTTATAACTTTAGTTCTTGAAGTGCAGAAAACGAAGATAAATCAAAGTCACTAAAACAAATTCTTGATTGGAGTTGAAGATTTATTAAAATAAACGTAGAATTAATAAATCACGAAGTTCATGTTTTGGGGCTGGGCAACCCTAATTGACGCAAATTAGCAACTCATGTCAGTATCGTAACGGAAAAGAGATCCCGCTCCAGAGACGCAACTCGGTTTTTATATCCCCCCGAACTGACACGCCTCGTCCTCCCAAAAATTGAGGCGTGTCACACAGACGCATTGCGTAATATCAATCCACCCATAATTGGTTTCCGTATTAAAAGGTCCTATATTTCTTGGCGAATTTACCCCCACGGATATAAGGCGCTCCGGATGATCCGCATTTCTATTCCTCGCATACTTCTTTCACGCACCCACCTGGGTTTCTTACATTCTAATCTTTCAAACAAGAGATGCAAATCACCCGGAGACCCAACAACCCTGGAAATTAATTCAATGAATATAAAAAGGGATAAATGTTGCTATGTCCGTCCACACTAGCGAGCCCACATGCTTCTGGCTATTACACACCTGTAATCTTCACTTCCTCTCTCATACTCCTTCGATAGTGTGAACAGACCCGGCAACAAGGAAAAACCCTTCCAATTGTAATACAAATCTATTTCCCAAATTTGCCTAATTAAATTTAAGTCAACTGTGGCGACACGCCCAGCGACACCTAATCCAATCGGCCAAGCCGAAAAAAGTAGAGCCAAAATTAAGAGCGCAACGTCTCGGAACAGGTGTTAAAAATAGCATACAAGGAATTCACCATGTATGTTTGTAAACATAGTTCTAGCGAAATCTACCAGGAATTTGCCTTGTACATGTACGTCAATGAACCTTTGAGGAAAACGTAAACACGAGAATATCCATATCATTACACTATGAAAGAAGCGAGATGGAGACTTGCTTTACTTCGCCAAGTCGCCTTTTCGCCTTAGTTCTCGACCTAAGCAAGGCGCTTTGGCGAGTAAAACAAGTCGTCATCTCACTGCACGTTTAAGCTTCCGTACTCTACTAATAATTTAGTCTTTAAAGGGTGAGGCTACTTCAACATAAAGAAGTGAACTATCATTTCACTACCAGTACATTTCAAGGAAGGCGTTGGATGAAACTAAAAAATAGATCATATTTCAAAGAAGCACTGCCTTACTGAGCGCGAAAGGGCGTTGTGTAGGAGATTTAGAGAAAAAATAGAAGGTGTAAGTTTTTTTTTTTTCTCCAAGTGATCTCATTTTAATTAAAAACTGATCTACTTAGTGCGTTATAATTTGTGTACACACAAATAATCTCTGCTGGACGGATTGTAAAACAAATAATTATTTATTCTGGCTTTAGCCTAGCTGCCATGTTAAGGCGCTAAATTATTCAAGGACCTTCTTTCTACGCATTTATTTAACCTGGGTAGACAAGGGGAAAAGCAGATTAATATCTTGCCAAAGGCCATTAGTTGCCGCGGTACTCGAGACTCGAACCACGTATTATCCGGTGACGTGACCAGTAGACAACGACACCTCTAATGTTTCGACTTCCTAGCCTATCGCTAACCTTAAACCTTGGCATGACCATAATCCTATCTCTAATCATAACTGTAACCATAACCCAATCATAACCCTGTGTGACTGTCAGTTAAACTTGCCATAACCCTAAACCCAAATCATAATCATATATTTTCCATAAACCTAACCATAACCACAACCATATCCGTAACCCTAACCATTACCATGTCTAAACATAACCACAACCCTAACCCTAACCCAACTATAACCCTGTCTCTATCCATAACCCTTACCCCAATCAAAATAAAATCTTTTACCACAATCATAACCTAACAATAACCCTTACCCTTAACCCTATCCCCAACCATGATTATAATATCATAACGCCTAATACTAAACATATTCTATTTTCTATTCTTACTTATTCAATTTCGAGAATAAATACATATTGATCTTAAAGTGATTTTCCTGTGAATTTTTGGTGCCAGGTAAAAATCTAAGAGGTAAAATGAACGTTTTACCTCTGAAATGTTTACCTCTAGAATTGTTTACCTATTAGGTATATTTCGAGTAATCGGCGTATAAAGCGAGGTGTCAATACCCTATTATAGATCACACAAAAATCATGTTTGGATTGTCTAATACATTATTATTCCTGTCGGTCAAGGGTATTGTAATTTGGCTAGGCTATTTTTCTTCTCGAAAGCCTTTGCGATCGTGTTTTGTGATAATTCGTTCGCTGCATATAACTCGTCAGGAATTTTGTTTTTTACTCAGTTTCATGAACTGATTCCAAAGCACAAGGGAAGCTGTTTGCACTCAATATTCTCAATGTGTTGTCGTTTTCTAGGCCCACATTGGTATTGGCTTATTATCTTTTTTTTCTGTGGTTTTACTACTTTCTTCTAAAGATGGCCATCATTCTAATCAAAGACCCAATATTCATAGTCGCTGTTCGATGGATTTATTGATATCCAATCCGCAAGGCAGTTATATATCGAAAAGCACGACGGTGGAAAAAGGTGGGATAGAAGTTCTCTGATAGATTTCAACATATTCAAGGATTCACTTCCGTTTTATTTTGTTTTATAAATCGTTTGGCGATAGCAAGTCCATAGGTGTTTGCCTACTTCTAGACAATATATTACAACCATGACGTGTTGCCAATTTTAATATGGAAGTGTCGTTGTAAAGTGTCTCTCAATCCAAGGTTCGAGGGCTCGCAAACCAGCCCGGCGCTATCGTTTTTAGGCCAGATATTAATCCACATTTGCCACTCTCCTCCCGTATGTAAATGGTTAACTGGCAATTGTTCGGGGAAAATGATTACAGGGCCCTACGAAAGAACAACGTTGGTGCTGATAAGGCATCTCTTGGTAAAGACAAGTTATTGTCATTATCGTCGTTATGAGTATTATTAGTATCATATTTAGTAGTAGAAGTAATAGTAGTAATAGTAGTAATATAAGTAGTAGTAGTAGTAGTATTATTAGTAGTAATAGTAGTAGTAGTAGTAGTAGTATAAGTAGTATTAGTATAAGTAGTATTAGTATTAGTAGTAGTAGTAGTAGTAGTAGTAGTATTAGTATAAGTAGCAGTAGTAGTAGGAGTAGTAGTAGTAGTAGTAGTAGTAGTAGTAGTAGTAGTAGTAGTAGTAGTATTAGTAGTATTGGTAGTAGTAGTAGTAGTAGTAGTAGTAGTAGTATTTTACATGAACAGACAGGCAATGATCGTGATTAGGAAAATATTTTTATTCGTCATTTGAATCCTCTTAAACAATATAAGTTTTTCTTCGATTAAGCGTCATGGAAATTTTTATTTGTTTCTATCGCCGTAAAATGTAAATGTTATTGCTTTTACTCGCTTACTATTCTATATTGCCCACAGATCGTTAATTGGCTTAATACTGTATCATTGTCGATGCCCGAAAGATGGATTATCTCAGACTGATAAAGTGAACAAAAATACGCCATCTAGCGGTTTATCCATGGGCGAGTGAGGTGGATGTGTCACCATTTTATTTTATTTTTTATTTAAATTATTTATTGATTGATGGATAGATTGACTTTCTGTTTTATTTAAACAAACGTTGCCTCTTAAATGGAAGAAAGGTTTTTGAGAGCTAATGAACTGCTGTCGTTTATCAAATAAGGATCAAATAAAGAAATGGAAGTATTTAAACAGAACATGAAAGAAAAGGACACCCTCCCACATCCACGCTTTAATTCGAAACCCCCTTACCCCGCACACAATGAGACTTTATTCCTTTTCTCTCAATTGTCGGAGTCATGCTACGCCACTCTAACTTCCAACGCCATCAATGTGAGAAATTATATCATTTAGCAATAATGTGTATTGATTCATTTAACACCTCATTCCAATAAATTCGTTTTTTGACTTGCAAATGCATATTTAAGCATTTATTAGTCAAGCAATCAATAAGTAAATGAAATAATCAACACATTAATACCAACCAACCAATCAACCAACCAATCATCAGTCAACTAATACATCAATTATATTTTTAATCGATTAATCAATCACTCAACTAATGAACTGAATAATCATTCAACCATCAAACCAACGATTCAATAAACAAACACGCCAACCAACCAACTAACTAATCAATACATGAATGAATCAATCAATCAACTAATAAACCAAATAATCAAGTAGCTGACAAACCAAGTAAACCACCTGCCAACCAACTTACCTATTAATGTACCTTTCAACTAATCAATCAACAAGCTAACCAATTCATTAAACGACAAACTAATCAGCCAACCAATCAATCAGTCAATCAATCAATCAATGGCAATCCAATCATCGGGCAATCAATTAGGCATTCAATCAGATTATCAATGAGACCAACCAACCAGCCAAATAATCAAACTTTAAACCGATCAATCACTATTAAAGCCAACCAATCAATTAATCAACTAACCAATCAGGTAATCAACTAACCAATCAGGTAACCAACTAATCAATCAAACAATTGGTTAATTTCAAAATCAATGGAATAACCAATCAATTGATCCTGACACGTAATAATAAATATTTAAATCACGTTTAAAAAAGACACTAGCTAATGAATAAGAAAATCCGCTATAACTTAGTTCCAGCACAATGATTGTTTAATAAGCTCAATTCTGTTTTGAATACTGATTTATTATAGAATATAATACATAAAGTTCTACCAGCATATATAATCATAAAGTTGTTAATGCAAGAATAATACATGAATTACTTAACGACAAAAATTACAAGAGCGATGTTAGATTATTCGTTAGTTTAGCTTGAATCATTAGTGGGTACATGTGCATACAGCTTAGCAATTTAAATATGTAATCATATTATTGTCAAGGCCAATAGGGTCAATGTGAAAGCAGTTTTGAAACTGAAAATGCTACCCTGCAAATATAAAACTACAAATAAATAAATCAAGATAAATATAAACTTAGATTTGCTCTAACCTTCGGCCAATGCCTAGGCGGAGCAAAAATATATGAAATAAGACACACTAATTGAACATGGTTGCTACTCTGAATTTCACGCCTCGCAAGTGATCATCAGGCAACTGATAGCATTCTTAAAAGGTTGATTGAATGAATTCGTCTTCACTAGCTGACTGCCGTAGCAACACACATAGTTGACAAAAGACTTAACTCCGTTTAGTTGACGATAAGCCATGCACAAAGTCTTTCGTCTTCTTTGTGAATGGCTGATCGTCAACGAAACGGAGTTAAGTCTTTGTGTCAATTATGTTTGTTACTACGGCAGGCAGCCAGTGAAAACGAATTCGTTTAATTAAATTATGGAAATGCAAGCATTACTTTAAATAAACAGAACTTTGCTATTCTTGGCTCATTTCTCCTCTTTCATGTGATGCTACTCAGATAATGCATATTTCACGCATGAGTGATTAAAAGCAATTTGAAGGAAGGAAACCAAAAAGACATTTGGCGGGCGGTATCTGAATTTCGAAAAAAAATTCACATTTCGAGAAAGTTCATTTTCTGTTCTTTCATATGATACCTCAATCAAGAAAAATGAGCCATGAATAACAAAGTTCTGTTTGTTTAAAGTAGCCCTTACATTTTCATAATTTTAACAAACGAATTCGTTTTCACTGGGTGCCTGACGTAGCAAAAAGCAGATTTTACAAAAGACTTAACTCCGTTTCGTTGACAATCAGTCATGCATGAAGACTCTCGTCTACGGCTGATTGTCAACGAAACGGAGTTAAGTCTTTTGTTAATTTCGTTTATTGATACGGCAGGCAGCCAGTGAAAACGAATTCGTTTAATACAATTATGAAAATGCAAGCACGTTTTTTCTCGGACGCACTGTATATATATATATAGAAGTTTACTGATATATTCCTCCAATCATCTGACCATCATATCGCAGGTCCAAGAGAGATTAAGCAGCTTGCCAGTTATTATACCGAAGTGATATCCAGCCTGTCCATATCCTTCTTCCTATTCGATGTTGAAGATCAATACAACAGTCCTATAGCCATACATAAGTTATGGAATATAAAAGGAATAATATTAATATTAGGAGTGATAGCAATAATGTAGGAGTAATAGTAATTATACCAACAATAGTAATAAAGATACTAATAGTAATATTAATAATAATTATGATGGTGATGATGATGATGATATTACAAATATGATTATTTTGAACAAAATAGACACCACTACTACTACTACTAATACTACTACTACTACTACTACTACTACTACAACTGTTACTACTACTACTACTACTACTTATATTAATGATAAGTTTCTATGACACCTATCCCTTGGACAACCACCCCCCCCCCCGGATTATCCCCGCAGGACTACCCCCAGACAACTACCCCCGGACCACTACCCCCAGACAACTACCACCTACGAAAACCATCCTCAAGGACTACCTGTCCGGGGGTATTTATCCTAGGAGTTGTTGTTCGGGGGTAATTGTCCTAGGGGTTAGATGTTTTTAGGGGGTAGTTATATGGGGGTTAGTTGTCTGGGGTAGTGTCCCAGGGTCGGGGTAGTCGCCCTAGAGGACGGTTGTCTTAGTGAATAGTTGTCCTATAAGGTGGTTAAACTCCGGGTGGTTATCCAGGGGGGGGGGGGGTGTCCAGGGGTTGGTGTCCTACAACCTTATGTTTAAAGGTAATACAAAGTTGTGGTATGGGGTCATGAACTTGGTACAAATGAACATATTGGAAGCATATGCGATCCTACAATATTCAGTGATCGTTGTCGCGGTTAAATCGAGTTTAAAGTTATGAAATTGTAAATAATAAGCTCTTTATGTTGTATAGCTCCCTCTCAATGTCAAGATATCAATTAAGCTATAAAATAATGTTTCTTGACTAAAATCGACCGATTAGCTATTCTCGTTTGGAAATTATATATCACGACTACGTATTCTGAGATTTCCATGGTCGCAGTTACCATTGAACGGCCGTAGGCGCTATTTGAAATTCATCAAAATTTACCGGGAGCACCGGTAAATTTGTATATTCAACTTTTCCAAAAAGCAGAAGTATTTTAGGGGCTGGGTTTTCTGGTGATTTAATACATGCACAGGGGCATCCAAATATATCAAAATTGTAAAGAATCACTATTCACCCAATTTTCTAAATTTCACAAAACGTTAGAGAACAAGTCATATAAAAATGAAGCAGAGTCTTCATGGACTAAAGTAGTTACCTAAAGGCAAACAGCCCCTGCATCTTCAGAATGACCACAGTTGTTACTTCCAAACGCTGGATGCGGACAGTCAGCTAAGTCGGTCTCTTCTCCTGAGCACATCACATCATCAAGCCAGATAGTACCCGAACCTTGGCCGAATTGAGCTGAGCCTGGTGCCTCGGACGCCCCATCAAAGCCCAGCGTTCTGCAGACAACGCCGGCATCCTCCAGACCCCAATAGTCGTCACAGACAGTTCCCCATCGTCCATCATGAAATATTTCAACTCTTCCCTCGTTTTCAGAATAGCCTCGAACCAAACGAACAGAGGGATCCGGCGTTTCTGGTGGTGTAGCTAATCATTTCACCAGAATAAACAAAGAGGAGCAATTTATTACGATTTAAGGAGGGTTTTAGTTGAAGATAACATTATTTTACCAGAAAGAGTATGAAACGGAAGTTAATGTAATAGCTTATGGGGGAAAAAAACATTTGTCAGGCTAGCCGAATAGCATATTTGGTAGAAGAAGCCCCTTTTTGCTTTAAACAAAAAATGAGTTTTAATTCAAGGTATACGGTGTATTAAACTGTTTTATGGCAATGCAAAATAAATTTCTAGAAATAAGGAAGAGGAATATGAATATTTTGCCTAGTGTAGTTCTAATATTTAAAGAAAAGTGTAGTCAAAGTAAGTGGATTTCGTGAAAGAACACGAAATAGTAAAAATTGCAGAGCCTTAATGGATAGTAATAGTTACCTGTATAAAAGCAAATGGCCCCTGCATCTTCAGAATGACCACAGTTGTTAGTTCCAAACCCCCGATGTGGACAGTCAGCTAAGTCGGTCTCTTCTCCTGAGCACATCACATCATCAAGCCAGATACTACCGGAACCTTCACCGAACCGAGCTGAGCCTGGTGCATCGGACGCCCCACTAAAGCCCAGCATTCTGCAGACAACGCCGGCATCATCCAGACCCCAATAGTCGTCACAGACAGTTCCCCATTGTCCATCATTAAGAATTTCAACTCTTCCCTCGTTGTCAGAATTACCACCAACCAAACGAACAGTGCTCGTCGGCATTTCTGTTGTTGTAGCAAATTATTACACCAGAATGACGAAGAGGAGCATTTTGTTATGATTTGGTAGGGGGGAATTTAGTGGGAGATAACACTGCTTCTTCAAGAAAACAGAAATGAAACGGTACTTGATGTATTCAGTTGTGGAAAAAAGCGTTTTGGTTTCTTGTGTTGTGGTGGTCAGGTTTTGTAGTTTTGCATAGATGTAAGGATAAGGATGAAGCGTATACCAATAAAAGAAATCGGTCTTTGGTCCCCAAAATGAGCAACAACTGCCCTCGTAAATAATTTGGAGGCGACCTTTATATTTCATGCTGATACAATATGTAGAGTAGCAGGTGTTGCGGCCTCTGATCAGTGTTATAGACAGAACACAGTTACACGAATTAACCAAGCTCAATTCTTAAATTATCAATGGACTCCATGCAGGCAGTTAGCATAATAATAACTATCATCACCGTTACCAAGACATTGCCTTACTTTTTAAATTATAATTGAATTAAAGGAAAACACACAATCACCTGCGGGATAGCAGACCACTCCGGCATCTTCACCATGACCACAGTTGTGAGTGCCAAAGTCCTTGTGCGGACAATCTTCCAGTCTTGATTCGAATCCTGTGCACCACACACCATCAAGCCAAATACGACCAGAACCTTGTCCGAATCGTGCCATTGTAGTTGCCTCGGCTGCACCACAGAACCCCAGCATATTGCAGACAACGAATGCCTCCTCCATATTCCAAGCGTCGTCACAGACAGTTCCCCATGGTCCAAAGTGACTGATTTCAACTCTTCCCTCGTTGTCAGAACTGCCACCAACCAAACGAATGTTCCTGGATGTCGGGCCTGTTTCTAATCCTTTCACCAGTGAGCAAAAAAACACAATTGTTAATTAAGGCTTTGGCGTTTCATTGTAAGGCAAAAACGTTTATGTTTGTGAGTGTGTGTATATATAAACAAATATATATTAAAAATATATATTGGAAATAAATGTACATATTTTGATCCTTTCAACATTTCGTTTTACTTCAGGGTCTAGTAAAATACCACGCTTTCAGCAATTGCATTAAATTTAACTTGATTAATGATTTTTAAAACAGTATTAGAAATAAGGGCAAAATTAAGAAATTGTAAATTTCTCCTGCTGGTACTTTGCTTTAATAAAATGCTCAATGTGGCCCTTCATCTATGAACAGAAAAAAACAATGTAAGGTAGCGGGGTATTGCTTGATGGTAAAATGCTAATACTTGCAGAAGAACAAACCACTCCTGCGTCTTCAGCATGACTACATCTCGCAACTCCAAACCCTGGATGCCGACAGTCAGCCAAGTTGGTCTCATTTCCTACGCACCACATATCGTCAAGCCAAATACGTCCCGAACCTTTTCCGAATCGAGCAGATCCAGGTGCTTCGATTACAGAACAGAACCCCAGCATTCGGCAGACCACAAATGCATCCTCTATACTCCAATAGTCGTCACAGACAGTACCCCATTGTCCATTGTACAAGATCTCCACTCTTCCTTCGTTGTCAGAACTGCCACCAACCAAACGAACAGATGGCGTCGGCATTTCTGTTGTTGTAGCTTATTATTTTAACAGAATGACAAAGAGGAGAATTGTTGAAAAAAGTTGGGGGCTTTATGGTGGAAGAGAACATTGTTCCTCCCAGAAATAGGATTGAAAGGAATTGAATATAACAGGTTTCGGGAAAATAGTTTCAGGTTGGTCGAATGACATCATTATAGAAGAAGCCGTATTCTAAAAAGAATATGGAGTTTTGACTCAAAAGTATACTCCGTTCAAATACGATACATCAACTTATAGCAATGATTGAAACAGTGTTAGAAATAAGTAAAGGAATACAACTCTGTACATTTATCTTATTCGGATTGAGATTTGATCAATGCTAAATAATCGTGGTAGGCAGATTTGTCAAAGAACAAGACATATTGTTAAGTAGCAAAGCCTTGATGGATTATAGTAGTTGTTAATTCAAGGTTTTATTTATTTCGAATAACATAGAGTACAATGATGTACATGCTGCAGCTAAAAAGATGAAATGTATGTGTTTACAATGATCGAGGATACCTAAATATACAATAATATCCATTCACAAAACATATCTACATTATCGTAAAATGAAACCATGACAGATAAAATACTGGTCTGGTTAAAAAGACAACTGTTCAAATATAGAAATAAAAAAAGATTGGGTTTTAAAAGAAAAACTTAAAACAATCAGCGATTATTAAGAAGATCAATACAATATGGTATTGCACTTTGTTTAAAACGAGAGGAGCTGCATTTATATTGACTATACTTGTGTTTATTTCGTAATGACATGCCAACAATCTTTCGTTCAGGAATCCAGCCTTTGCAATGTGGGTTATTAAGTAGTGATTCAGCAAAAACAACACATAATTGTTCACGCCTTATTTGTAATCGTTCAAGATGGCATCGTTTCAAGGCGTCTTCATAATTATTATAACTTTCCACTAAAATGATTATACATATAATACCCTTTTCTGAATTCTTTCTAATTTCTATAAGTGCTCTAAGGTAAGACCTCCATTAAAAACAGGTGCACAATACTCTAAAACAGGACGAATGTATCCAACATATATTTGTTTTAAGTCAGGAATTGGTAATTTATATTGCTTAACCATTCTAAACATGTATAGTTTTCTATTGCAATTTTTTAAAACTTCATTTATGTGAGTGTCCCATTTCAAATTGAGCTGGATGTAGACACCCAGAACTTTTATAGATTTCTCATATGACAATTTTGAGTCACCAATACTAAATGTCTCAGTTACCTGTATAAAAGCAAACGGCCCCTGCATCTTCAAGATGACGACAATTGTTGGTTCCAATCTCCGCTTGCGGACAGTCAGCTAAGTCGGTCTCTTCTTTTGTGCACATCACATCATCAAGCCATATACTGCCTGAACCTTCCCCAAATCGAGCTCTGCCCGGTGCCTCGGACGCCCCATCAAACCCCAGCATTCGGCAGACCACAAATGCATCCTCTATACTCCAAAAGTCATCACAGACAGTTCCCCATTCTTCTTCATACAGAAATTCCACTCTTCCCTCGTTGTCAGAACTACCACCAACCAAAACGAACAGTGGGCGGCGGCGCTTCTGTTGTTGGAACTAATTAATTCACAAGAATAACAAAGAGAAGTAACGTTTAAGGAAGCTTTTTAGTTGAAGACAACATCGTTTTTCCCAAAAAAAAGGGATGAACGGGTTATTTATCAGGTTTCGGAAACGAAATTGCTCCAGGTTAGACGAATAGCGTGTATCAGATTTACTAAATTTGTTTGTATTTTTTTTTAATATTATTATTATTATTATTTTTTATTTTTTTTAGTCGGGGGGGGGGGTTATTGGGGGAGACAGGGATGATTGTCTTTGGGGTAATTTTGAGGGGGGTTCTCGGAGCTTAATTGTCCACGAGGGATAATTGTCATAGGGGATGCTTGTCCGGGAGGAATTATCCTCAAGGGGTGATTGTTCTCGGGAGGTTTTTTCTTTTCTTTTGAGGGGGGAGGGGTAATTTTTCGGGGGGTGTTTGCCCCGATCGTTGTTGGCAAGGGGTAGATTGGCCTGGGGTTAATTGTGCTAGAATCATAAAGGACATATAATTATTATTATAATCATTATTATTACTGTATCGAGGTTAGATATTTGGTAAAATTAGGTGGTTACCTATAATAAAGCAGATGACGCCCGCATCTTCAGAATGACCACAATTGTTTTGTCCAAACGGTTGGTGCTCACATTCAGCCAGACTTCCTTCATCTCCGAGGCAAAACACGTCATCAAGCCAAATCCGACCTGAACCCCGCCCGAATTCAGCCGATCCCACCGCTTGGGTCGCCCATCGAATCCGAGCATTCTGCAGACGACCGTTGCGTCGTCAATGTCCCATCCATCGTCGCAAACAGTGCCCCATTGCTCCTTGTAGTGGACCTCTACTCGGCCCTCGGTCTCAGTGCTGCCTCCGACCAACCGTATATCATTTATGGTACAGGATGGAGGAGGTTTGTACGTTGTTGGCTCTGATAATAGAAAGTCACAGCCCAAATAAAACTAGATGTGGCAAGTTTGGTACAGTAATAATTTCGCCAAAAAAATGTCTACTTTGTTACGCTGTACATCACAAAGGTATTAAGAGAAGTTCGATTCTTGAGAGACATCGAATGATTTTTTAGAGCAAACATTTTAACAACTCGTAAATGCTCAAAAGGCTTTTGACTCAACCTCTAATGAATTGAATCCGATGACCGGGTAAATAAGTCATTTAGAGACGGTGGCGCTATTTGAACCTAATTATTATTATTTTTATTATTATCATCATTATTTTCAGTATCATTATTGTTTATATCTATTATTATTATTACCTGTGATAAAACAAATGACTCCTGCATCCTCAGCGTGGCCACAGTTGTGCTGTTTAAAAGGTGGGTGTGAACATTCAGTCAGAGTGGCTTCTTCCCCTGTGCACAGGACATCATCAAGAAGAATAGGACCCGAACCCTCCCCAAATTGGGCTAGGCCAGGAGCGCCAGACGCCCCGTCGAATCCAAGCACTCTGCAGACTACCGTGGCATCGTATAAATCCCAGGAGTCATCGCAGATGGTTCCCCACTCGCCATCGTACTCAATCTCTACCCTTCCTTCCAAATCGCTCTCTCCCCCAACTAAACGTGTGCCAGTGATAGGTTGTTCTAAACGCAAGAAGGAATACAAATATTAGAAGGTGGTGTTATCTTATGTACGAGACCAAATAATCGTAGATTAGACTCTTTCTTCTTGTTTGTTTCCCCCTCTCTTTATTTATGTTTACTTCGTAAGTGCTATCGCACCCAAAGCAATGTGCAGTTGAAAGCACGTGACTTGTAGCTATGACCAAATTTCTAGAGAGGGCATTTAATGGAGCCGAATTTATCTCCCGATTTTGAGAACTTCTAATTCTATGGCAAACACGCTTTTCAGCGAGGATTTATATCATAGTGTATACAGCGGCAGTAAGGGGAACAAAACATTAGCAACCAAGGGTACATAATTATTAACCAAGAAGTTGATTTCTAAATTTCCCATTACAGTTCTATCGCTGCTTTCTTGCAAAGAAAAAACACACACGCCCCATGGAAGAGTGCTTTGTCACCCTCTTCATGTAAGCAAATATTGACTGCATGATTGTATTACAATACGATCGTAAAATCTATCCCCGAACCAAATGAGGAGCAATTGTAATAGTCTATATTCTACATTCGGGCATATATTTTACCTAAGAAATCATGTAATCTAAAGTAATCAGCCATCGTAATATTCACAAGATTTACAATGTCATGGGAAATACTATCGAAACGTCTAAGTTTAGTTGTTTGAAAGGCTTGACGATTTCGTTATAGATTGCCTTATGTCTGAATGGTAATACCTTGAGTACGGCAAATCACTCCGGCATCTTCGTAATGAGCACAGTTGGTCTCTCCAAAACCCGGGTGCTGACAGTCCGCAAGATTGGCTTCGTCCCCTGAGCACACCACATCATCGAGCCAGATACGACCAGAACCCGCTCCAAATCGGGCATAGCCAGGAGCTTCAGAAGCTCCTGGAAAACCCAACATTCTGCAGACCACGTTGGCATCGTTCACGTCCCAAGAATCGTCACAGACAGTTCCCCATTCTCCGTTATAAAGAACCTCAACGGTTCCTTCACTACCATCATTAGGGACTTTTAGATTCGCACGAAGACAATAGGTCTATGCTACGATCGACGTCCTTTTAAAGCACTGCCTTGAACGGAAGTACCACGTATCAGTCCACGCAAATCTAAAAGTCCCTAGTGCCACGGACTAGGCGTACTTCAACAGATGGCGGCGCTTGTGTCGGTGGACCTGTATCATAGAGACAAAAAAGAAGATTCAATGATACAATTTTCATTTATATAGCCCTTCACACAATTGGTTTCGTAGCGATTTACATGCTAAGACGGTGGGAAAATCAATTAAAATACTTGTTTAATCATCATGACTTATTTTGTAATGAGTTTAAAATATATCAAACCTCCTGCCAAAAATGAGATGACCCAGCCTTATTGCAATGGGCATACACATTCGGGGATCATGCCATCTTTGGCTTGCAGCAAGTAGGGATTATCTTGTTGAATCAAGATGGCGAATTTCTGGACTACACTTTACCTGGAGGCTGGAAAGAATCTGCTACTGCTTGGCAAATGTCCAGTATGCTGCTGAACCCTGTGAACTGATACATTTCAATATCAACTTCTTCCTGTGTAATATTGGGTATAGAAGCAATGGATAGGCTCACGCTTTCTTGGCCTACGGTTGAACAATGCTCTGCATCTGTTAAAACCGACAGAGTGCTGTTAACAATGTGCGATACGACATCCTCAAGTGATGGAGTGTCACTTGATGAGGATACAGCGGAGTTCAGATCTTGACAAAGAGCCTCTCTGTCTGCATACCCAGTCAAATCTGCCACTAGAGCAGAGACATCGTGTATGATATCAGACAAATAGACATCGGGGATGCCAGACGAATCGGTAGTCGGATGAGCTCTAATGAAGTTAATAATTTCGTCCCAGCTATTGCAAAACTCTGCGCCTCTTGGAATCAGTACTTTGGCAAACTCGACTAAAAAACTAGTAACAAGCTCCTCTAAAGTTGACTCGGATTCAATGATTGCCAACCTAGCGGTGCAGAGGTTTTCCACGTCGTTAAACGATACACCGAGGAGCTGGAACACAATTTTCTCGATGTGGTCTAACAAGTCGAAAGGTCGTAGGGCATCAGGTCCGGGGATTGTCTCTTGGACCGCTGTATATGTTGGTGGCATGTATGAGGACATAGCCCCTGTCAAATTCAGGATGAGCCTGCAGTGTGTTGCGGCATCAAAGGTTGTCCCTTCTCTTAAATACGCCAATACTGGATCACAGTACTCTCTGAAGCCATCTGCTCCGCCGGCGACTACAATTACTTGTGGAAGGATCCTGACGCATACCTCGCCTTCAGCCTCGATCAAGTTGGTGGCCCTCCAAGCTGCGCCAGCAGCCTGGATGATATCAGCAACCGTCAATAGAGGAAGAATTTCGCCAGGGATGGTGAAAGGATCAGTAAAGGGCAGCTCTGATAAGCACTCGTAAGATGTGTCCCAGTCCACAAACCACTCGTCAACCACTGGACAGTCAACATCTAAAAGGAAAGTATCAATTATGTATTAATATGATTAATGGACAATGAAATATAATGGCTATGTAATGACGTCTAAAATAATACGTATTGTTATTGTGGTTTAAAAAGACATGAATATTGCTAGAGTTTGGTAAATACATTTTAAATAGCTGTACGAAAAAATTATTGATTTTTTATCAGAACTTAATCATAATTATAATTGATAAATGACACATATTTGTAAAGCTTAGATCCTCCTATTCCATTTGATGCAACTCATAATGATGCATATTTCACGCATGAGTGATAAAATTGAATTTGAAGAGAGGAAACCAAAAGTCATTTGGAGGACGGTATTTGAATTTCAAAAAAAAAATTACATTTCTAGAAAGTTGAGTTTCTGCTCTTTCATAATGACACCTCAATCAGGAAATATGGGCTACGAGTAACAAAGTTCTCTTTGTTTAAGGTAGTGCTTGCATTTCCATATTTTTTAACGAATTCATTTTTACTGGCTGCCTGATGTAGCATCAAACGGAATTAACAAAAGACTTAACTCCGTTTCGTTGACAATCAGCCGTAGACGAAAGACTTCATGCAAACTGTTTTTTCCTGAGAGACCTGCAGTCATTAAGTTATTTAAAATCAACATGTGCTTATTGTTCGCAATTGTGCTGTGTTGTAAAGAAGGCATGAGAGTATTTCGATTTTGTTTTCCTTAGAGTGTGTATGCATCTCACTTATACTTTATCAAGGATATTAAATTAGTGAGGACATCATGCAATTGGATCCATTCAACCACCGAAAGTCTATATCACGTCTCTGCTTCAACCGTACTTCAAAACCAAGGCCAGATTTATTGCAGGTTGATATGATTGATTACAAGATCAAGGGCTTACCCGCATGTATCTCGAAATGTTTCGAAAGGAAATATAAAGAGAGGGAGAGAGAGAGAGAGAGAGGGAGAGAGAGAGAGAAAGATAGAGAGAGAGAGAGAGAGAGAGTCCTTCCCGATTCATTACAAGCATGGAGATCAGTCCCGGTGTGATGACTATAATTGTTTGCCCTTGCTCCTAAAAAAACATGTTTTAATCTTAAATAATAAACAAATCTTGGTTTAATTATACAACTCATGTAGAGGAGACCGCCAAGACAGACCAAACAAAACATTGTATCACCCCATATGGTCCAAAACAGCTTCATTTCCCAAGCCTAAAACCCAATAATTGTATTTTTTTAGTGTTTACGGATGAAGATATTACTGTTCACACAAATTATCTATGTACGGTAGGTTTCATACTTTTTATCCACATAATGTATCTGAATATGGAGTTAATGTGCTCCTGGGAAAAATTATAGTTGAGACAAAATCACTTATGCTTCCTGACCTTTTTAATTCATACTCGACTCTTTAATTCTAAATTGTTACATGTCTAGTAATTTAGGATTAAGTAGCGAGATGGAAACTTGCTTTTACTTCGCTAAGGCGCCTTCTCGCCTCAGTTCTCGGCTTAAAAAAGGCGCTTTGGCGAGTAACACAAGTCGCCATCTCGCTGCACGTTTAAGCTTCCGTACTCTACTGATGTTTTAGTATTTAAAGAGGTAGGCCACTTCAACATAAAGACCCGATAGATCATTTCGCTACCAGTACATTTCAAGGAAGGCGTTGGATGAAATTCAAGAATAGATCATATTTAAATGAAGCACCGTCTTACTGAGCTAGAAAGGGCGTGGTGGAGAAGATTTAATGGAAACTAGTGGAAAGTGGAAAGAATTTTCTTTTGCTATTTTGAATTTCAAGTGATCGCAGTTTAATAATATCGATCTACTTAGGTTCTTTATTTTTGTACACAAAAATAATCTCTACTGGATGGATTACAAATTATTATATTATTTATTCTGTAGATGCCTTGTAAAGGCGCTACATGATTCAAGGACCTTTACCTACGCATTTATTTAAGCTGGGTGGAAAAGAGGAAAAGCAAATTAATATCTTGCCAAAGGACCTTAGTGCCGCTGTACTCGAGACTCGAACCGCGTACTATGTGGTCTACATCCGGTGATGTGACAACTAGACAACGACACCTGTAAGGATTCGACGCCCTACCATATCGCTAACCCTAAACTTTAGCTTAACCACAATCCTACCTAAACTATACCCTAACCATTTCCATGTATAAACACAATCCGAGTACTAACTATAACACTAACCATGAATCGAAATAACTCTGTCTCTATCCACAACCCTTACCATGACCTTAACCATAAACCTATTTTTAACCATAACCCTAACCATAACCCAACAATAACCCTGTCTATGTCCATAACCATGAACCTAACCCTAAATCTTAATCATAATCATATATTTGACCATATCCCTAACCGTAACCAAAACCCTATCCGTAACCATAACCATAACCATAATCATAATTGAACTATAACACTGGCTCTATCCAAAACCCTTACAATAACCTTAACCATAATCTTATCTCTAACCATACCCATAACCATTACCGAACCATAACCCTGTCTCTTTCCATTATCCTTGCCATGACTCTAAACCCAAATCATAATCAAATAGTTTACCATAACCCTAAACCCAAATCATAATCATATAGTTTACCATAACCCTAACCATAACCACAACTATATCCGTAGCCCAACAATTACCATGTCTAAACATTATGCTAACCCTACAAAATAACCCTGACCCTAACCAAAACCCAAAGATAACCCTGTGTTGATCCATAACCCTTACCATATCTGAAACCCTTACCATATTACCATAATCATATATTTTACCACAATCATAACCTACCTATAACCCTTAACCCTAACCCCAGTTGTGATCATATATAGCCTAATCCAAATCATAAATATATATCTAACCCATTTGATTTATTTTTTCTATTCTTACCTATTCAATTTCGAGAAAAAAATAAATTGATCTCAAAAGTCGGATTTCCTTGTGAATTTCTGGTGCCAGGTAAAAATCTCGTAGGTAAAAGGTACATTTTACTTCTGACATTTAAGCCTCTGGAATTGTTAACATCTTATGGATATACACCGAACTGATGCCACATAATATCATTTAATGCCTTATTATTCATGTCGGGCAAGGCTATGTAATTTGGATAGGCTTTTTTCTTCTCAAAAGCCTTTGCGATCGTATTTTGTGATACTTCGTTCGCTGCATTTAACACGTCAGTACTTTTATTCACTCAGTTTAATGAACTCATTCCCAAAAACGAAGGAAGTTGTTTTCACTCAATGCCCTTCTTATTTTGCCATTTCGTTAGGCCCACATTGATATCGGCTTATATCATCTTTTCTATGATTTGACAATGTTAATCAAAATGTTGCCATAATTGTCAACATGAATTCAAGGTTTATAGCCGATGTTTGTAGAAGACATTGAAATCCAATCCGCAAGGATGTAATTGTAAGTAACTTTAAGTACTATAATTATACTCTCTAATGTAATTGTACATGTCCAAATTATTTTAAAATGATATTCCATGCTATGTTTCCGCCACGAATTACAATAAGGTACACAATATTTTCAAGAAATCAACTGAAAGGCAATTTTTATATTATGATCTATGTAACCCTAAAAACCATCACATATTGGTAGCAAAATGTAGATTAAAGCCTTGCCGATGGAAATTAGTGCCGCGGCGGTACTCGAACCGACGACCTTGTGATCTACAGTCCAGTGACAAAAATCTACTCGACCACAATATATCTACTTTAATAGGTGACCCACAAAAGCAATCAAAATTGGGAGGGTTTAAGATTTAAAAGGATCGTCATAAGAATTGTTCATGTTTTTATTTTGTTCATGTTTTAAATATTGTATCATCAATGTGTGTGTGTGTGGGGGGGGGGGGGCTTTGTGGGAGGCGATTGTGTTAAGGTTCTTGTTTTCATTTTCCAGATGTGCCTCGGGAAAACAGGGTAAAAATATTTTGTGGGAAATGAGCTTCCTCCACCCCAACTCCCCTCCCTCACTTCAATACCGCTACTTGATACACTCGACCTCATTATCATACTTGTTTTCATTTAATATGTGTATGTATTATTGACATTAACTTACACTGTGAACAGGTTGGGCACTATTTTTTCAACACTTTGCCCAACGTTGTGCCAATAGTCAACCCAACTATCTATTGGGCAATATATAGCCCAGTGGTGTTGGCAAACGGCCCTACTTCACATGTGCATAATTGTTTCGTATTTTGACCAAAATATGGGCAAAGATATTACACTTCAACTGCCCGACTACGGTAGCCCATTTGTTGGGAAAATCTTGACCAAAGGTGGGCAAAATACGAAAATATTGCCCAGTAGATGGTTTCGTTGACTATTGGCAAAGTGTTGGAAAATATTGCCCAACCTTTTCACAGTGTACTAGTACAGACGTAAGAGCTAAATTAAATTTCACCAAATTGGGGGAGGGGGGCTCTGTGTTTTTTATTAACTTGACTGTTCTAACTTTTCCAAGCATATACTGATTTGGTAAATGATAAATTCTCTCTCTATAGATCGGATTGTGCATCCATCTTAACCCCTTTAGTCTAATTTCACTATTAAAGCAATATCGTACTAGAACCATTGGCGCAGAACAACTTTTAGCTTCATTTCAGGTCAGCTGCAGCAGTATGTAACCGTAGCTCGATGTTTTTCTAGCTGCGCTATTATGGACTCTTAGATATGCACTGTTGGCAAATTGGCTATGTTAAAAAATAGCGTAGGGCAATAAGGAGTACGCCTGAGCATAACGTTCATCAGTTCTGTTGATACAAACTATTAGGTTAACGCCATCTACGGTGAAAGTTATATAAATCAGTGCATAGAAACAAGATGGAAGGGGAAGATGTGCCATGGAGATGGAAAGCATAACAGTTTTCAACCTACTTGTACTAGTCTACTACAACACTATTCTTTTGCTCTTTTATGACATACTTCTCATGATTAGCCACTGTACATCATCGTGATAATTGGGACGAATAAAGTATACGTGCAAGGCACATTTTGGACTGATAATGATGTGCTTTTTGGACGTCGACATCGTGAGATGCGCAGTGTAAGTCGAATGCTAGTGAGTGAGACAGAAATTGAGACATGTCGATGAAGAAACTGAGACGAGACTAGAGCGTGTGGAACTTTAAGTTTATATCCAGCATCATTCCTCTTTGCCAATTTAAACAAGGTCAAGTTCAGGAAGTTTGGCAAAATTCGAAGTTAACAGTTGAAAACTGGCTTAATTAACGTTATGACTGAGTTTCAGGTGCAAACTGGCACAAGACAATTTAGACCAGGTCCAGGACCAAGTTCAGGATGACAAGTTACTGATCGAGTAGGTCTAGAAACTAATATGCATGAGCCAAGACTGTAATATAAAGTCTTATGAACAGTGAGCTGTGATGATCTATGCATGATTATAATGATGGTCAAGTCAGACCAAGGAAGTCTAGATCTAGACTAGATCTAGATCTAGATTGGATCTAGACAGTAGACTCATGAATGGAGATCTATACCCTATACTAGACCAGGTCCAAGAAAGGCTAGCCAAGACAAGTGAGCTGCAATGAATAATGAGACGTGCATGCAGTTACTATGACATAAGGAAGCAAGTACTCTTTTAACTCCAGGGAAGTTAAGACTTAAGGTCTGTTTGGCGCTAGACCCATGAAATTGAATGGTCTTGGTCTAAAGAAGATGCAGTCTAGACTAGACCAGGTCCAAGTTAAGGACAAGTTTGATTCTGAATGTTGATGAGCCAAATAGGGATTGGACATTGTTCGAGCCAGTACAGCCCAAGACAAGGAGTAAGGTGGATCTGTTTAATGTCTAGTAATTAGGAACTAGACCAGGACTTCAGATCTAATTATCTAGGTCTATATGTAGATCTATAGGCTTAGATCTATGCAGGTTTAAGGCTGATCAGGACAGGTGAGGCAGTGTACAGTCAATGGTAGAGGCTAGCATAGTCTCATTCAGAAGAATTCAGACAGATCTGGAGTAAGGAATTAAGTAGCCTAGCTACCAGGACCAAGCACCAGTTAACAGAATACAGGGAAATTGACATGGGAAATGCAATTCGTGAAGCAACTCAGCATCCCATATAGTAAGTTAACGTTTATGTAACGTTACCATGCAGTATACTTTCAAGTAGACCTACAACCAAGATCAAATATTTTAGCTGGGCTAAATATTTTTGAAGAACAGGATCAAAGTGAATTGATCATGAACTAAACATAAGTTTGAACTTTGACCAGGAGTGCAAGAACCAGTCTACATGTACAGGTACAAGGATTATTCTGCATTGATAAGGTGCAGAATTAGACTTCAGTGATCGAGAAACAGGACTAGACAAGCTTAGGTAGAATAGGACCAAGCTTTACTGCAATCAACAGAACATATTGTGGATCTTGTGAAAGTCAGTTGGGAATGTTTGCAGATTATAAACGCTACATGATGGAGCAACATAGTCAGGATAATCAGGTGCAATCATTGGTCCATGAAGGACAAGGAGGACCAAATGTTAGACAAGATATGAATGAGAAAGACAGTCAGAGTCTCGGTGGGCTGGGAACAGAGTTCTTTCTACCGGGTGCAGTACAAGGTCTAGGAGAAGGAGGATATTCCTTTAATGGTCACTGTGAGGACCTTGAACCAGGTGATAGTGTTTCCCAATTAGGAGTCACAAAGAGAATGGGGCAATCATCGGTAGCCAGTGGTGAAGGAAGCGTTCATAGCAGTACGTCTCAAGCTAAGGTAGAAGCAGTTACAAGGCAAGCTGAGCTGCAGATAAGACATGAACGCTTACAAAGAAAACAAGCCTTAGAAGAACAAGCTCAATTGATTCAGAGAGAAAGGGAGCAGTTTGACTATGAAACGGAGCTAGCAGCAACAGCTGCTAAAATTGCTGTGATCAAGCAGTTAGAAGGAGAAATGTTACAAGAAGGGCAGATAGAAACGAGCCATATGCATCCTTCATCTAACATCATAAATGAGCCACAGACTATTGCCCAACCTATGCTTAGACAAGAGTATAGACCGGAGCAAATGAACAGGAAAGCTGCTCATACATCAGTCCCTGCAAGAACTGAAGCTAATGAGCTAATGAGGCAAGTGCCTAGAGGATCGACTCAAGTGCATCATAATGCAAGATCTGCAGACATGCAGCAGATTAGGGAACGAGAGCTTATATCCCAAAATAGTGCTGGAAGGCAAGATGCTGCTGCAGGTGATTGGATGGAGATACAGAGGCAACAAAACAACCTTACTCAGTTATTACTAGAGTGCCACATGAAGTCAGCATTGCCTCAAAGACATGTTCAGTCATTTGATGGGAACCCATTGCAATACCACACTTTCAAGAGGGCCTTTGAACACGTCATCGAATCAGCAACATCAGACTATTCTGACAAGATATATTTTCTAGAGCAGTACACAAGAGGCCAGGCAAATGAAATCGTTCGAAGCTGCATGTTTGGTGACCAACCGATGCAGAATTTCATGAAGGCCAAAGCCTTATTGGAGGCAAAGTTTGGAAATAGGTACTTGGCTCTTGACGCAATGATGAGCAAGGCAACTGCATGGCCTATGGTGAAGGCAGAAGATGGTGAGGCGTTGCAGAAATATTCCTTGTTCCTTACCGAGCTGGGTAACTTAGCTAAAGATCTTCATCTTGAGCAGGAAATCAATAATTCACAGACAATAAGGATGGTCGTCATGAAGCTTCCATTCAAGAATCGAGCTCAGTGGAGGGTCACAGCAGACAATTTACAGGAGGCAAATGAATTCATAACATTCCAAGATGTTGTGAGATTTGCCAGCAAGCAAGCTCGTGTGATCAACAATCCTGTGTATGGGGATATAACAGGGTCAGCTCCAACCAAGCAAGGAGAGAGTAAGCAGACCAAGGCTAAGTCTGTTACTAGGCAGAGCTTCAACACGAACGCCATAGAGAAGGATGTTAAGCCAGATTATTGCATGTACTGCAAGACAGCAAACCACAGCTTAGAGCATTGCGAGAAACTTGGAGGCATGCCTCATGCAGACAGAGTGCAATTTTGCAAGTCCAAGTGGCTTTGCTTTGCATGCTTGGAGAAGTCTGGACATCTGGCAAAGAATTGCAAGAATCGAATGACATGTAAAACGTGCAAGAAGAAGCATCCTACTGTGTTGCACAGACCAGAGAATATGACTGCTTCACATAGCCAAGAACGGAAGGTGGAGAAAAATGCCCCTACTGCTGATGTAAGCATGTCTACAGGTGTTTCAAGGGAAGCTGACAATGTAAGCATGCCAACAGATGTTTCGAGTGAAGCTGACAATAAACGGTCAATGACAAATTACAGCAGTGAATCCAATACGCTACCTGTTGTAATTCCAGTGGTAGTCCGATCGAGGGAGTCTGGATGTCAGATGCAGACGTACGCTTTCTTAGACAACGGAAGCAATGCAGTTTTCTGTACAGAGGCAGTCAGGAAAGGACTACAAACAAGAGGGCAACTCACCAATATCCATCTTCAAACAATGACACAAGATAAGGTGATAAGATGTCAAGTTTTGAAGGACTTGGAAGTTATGGATCTAAAAGGAAATAACATCATAGATCTCCAGGAGGTGTTTGTCCAAGACACCATACCAGTGAGCAAGGAAGAAATCCCTACAACAGCTCACTTGAAGGAATATCCGTATCTCAGACACCTGAACCTCCCTGATATATCCTGTGATGTCGGTCTCCTTATCGGAAACAATGTCCCAAGAGCTGCAGAACCATTAGAAGTTGTAAACAGTGAATATGGTGGACCATATGCATACAGGACACTGTTGGGATGGGCAGTAAGTGGTGTGACAAAGGCAGGTACTCCAAGGAAGATATCTTCACATCGTGTATCGGTGAAGAAGGACATTGACCAGCAACTAATCACAATGTTTAACCATGACTTTAGTGAAAGGGTTGCAGATGACAAGCCAGAGAAATCAAGAGAGGACCAGAGGTTCCTGAGAGAAATGAAGAGGTCGACAGAGCACATAGACGGCCATTATCAAGTGGGGCTACCTTTCAAGGATAGGAATGTGGTGATGCCTAATAATAGACCACAAGCTGAACAAAGGGCAGCACACCTGCAGAGGAAGTTCGCTAGACAGCCGCAGTTCCATAGGGAGTATGCAGGGTTTATGGATAAGGTGCTGAACAAACAGTACGCTGAAAGAGTACCAGAAGACGAGTTTCTTAGAGAAGATGGAAAGATGTGGTTTATTCCTCACCATGGTGTATATCACCCACAGAAGCAAAAATTTAGAGTGGTGTATGACTGTGCAGCTTCTTTCAAGGGCAAGTCACTGAATGACAATCTTCTACAGGGGCCGGACCTCACAAATAGTTTGGTGGGTGTATTAACAAGGTTTCGTCAAGACCGCATAGCAGTAATGGCAGACATAGAAGCCATGTTCTCACAAGTGAAACTGCTAAAGGAAGAAAAGGATCTACATCGATTTCTGTGGTGGCCAGATGGCAATGTCGCTCAACCTGTTGAGGAATACCGCATGACTGTTCATGTGTTTGGGGCTAGATCTTCACCAGCTTGTGCCAATTATGCCCTGAAGCGCACAGCAGAAGACTTTGCAGAGGACAAGGTGGCACATATCATCAAGCGCAACTTTTATGTTGACGATTGTTTGTACTCAAGCTCAACAGTCCAGGAAGCTGCAGAGCTATCAGAGGGCCTACAAGAAGCCTGTAAGGAAGGAGGATTCCACCTCACAAAATGGATGAGCAATGACAGAAGAGTATTGAATGCCATACCCAAGGAGGAGAGAGCAAGTACAGTGCAGGAGCTAGACTTTGACAAGGACAAGTTGCCACAAGAGAGAGCACTAGGAATTCTTTGGTGTGCAGAATCAGACAAGTTTGGCTTCAACATCTTAATCAAGGATCGCCCTCCGACAAAAAGAGGAATATTTTCAGTTGTCAGCTCAGTATACGATCCTTTAGGATTTGTTTCACCAGTGATTTTGGTGGCAAAACAATTGTTGCAAGAGTTGTGCAGACAGAGAATCGGTTGGGATGAGCAAATTCCACTGAACCTGAAGAAAAGGTGGCAGGAATGGTTAGACGAGCTTCAGGTGTTGTCAAGGTTCAAGGTAGAGAGATGCTTGAGATCAATAGGATTTGAGGATGCAGAGTCGATCTCGCTGCACCACTTTGCTGATGCCAGTGAGAAGGGTTATGGTACTGTTTCGTACTTAAGGACAAGCAACAGCAAGGGAGAAGCAAGGAGCCAGCTCATTATGAGCAAATCAAGGGTGGCACCTCTCAAGCAAACCTCAATTCCAAGAATGGAACTAACAGCAGCATGTGTTGCTGTTCGAGTAGATCAGATGCTGAAAAGGGAACTTGAGATACCAGTGAATGAGACATACTTCTGGACGGACAGTATGACAGTACTGCGCTACATATGCAATGAGACATCAAGATTTCAGACATTCGTAGCCAATCGTTTGGCAATAATCCATGATGGATCCAGTCCAGCACAATGGAACTACGTGGACACGAAAAGAAATCCCGCTGATGATTGTTCAAGGGGCTTGAAAGCAGAAGAGCTGCTGCAGAAGGCAGGTTGGAAGAATGGCCCAGAGTTCCTAACCAAGTCCAAGGAAGAATGGCCAAAGGCTGTAGATGTGTCCATATCTCAGGAAACTGAAAGTCTTGAGGTAAAGAAAACTTGCATGGTAGGAATAGTTGATCATGCTGATGAAGTTCAACCTGTTGAGAGATTGCTGAAACATTATTCTGAATGGAATAAACTCAAAAGAGCAGTAGCTTGGTGGCTCAGACTAAAGGCGAAGCTGCTGCAAAGAACCAAAAAAGACGCAGATGTCCAGCAGGATTCTTCATTAACAGTCCATGATGTAGAGGATGCTGAGAAGGCCATTGTGTCTTACATTCAATGGCAGAATTTCCCAGGGGAAATGACTGATGGTACCAAAGCAAAAGATGTCGATCAGACTAAGATATCAAGAAGGAAACGATCACAACTGGAGAAGCTAGACCCAGAAATTCGAGATGGGCTACTGAGTGTTGGAGGGAGATTGAGAAATGCCAAAATCCCAGAGAATGCCAAGCACCAAATAATACTACCAAATAGCCACCATGTCTCGACCCTTCTCACAAGGCATGTGCATCGTAAGGTGGGTCACCAAGGGCATAACCATGTTCTAGCTGAGTTGCGCCAGAAATACTGGATAGTTGGCGCAGGTGTACTTATCAAGGCTGTGATCAGGAAGTGTATTGTATGCAGGAAATACCAGGCTAAAACAAGCACGCAGAAGATGGCGGATCTTCCCAGTTGCAGAATAGAAGCATGTGAACCACCGTTCACACACACTGGAATGGACTATTTTGGACCCTTTGAGATAAAGCATGGTCGCAGTGTCAAGAAAAGGTATGGAGTTGTGTTTACGTGCATGTCCTGCAGAGCAGTCCATATAGAGGTAGCTGGAAGCCTTGACACAAGTTCTTGTATAAATGCCATGCGTCGATTTGTGAGTCGGAGAGGACCAGTTAAAGCACTGTATTCTGACAATGGAACCAACTTCGTGGGGGCTTGCAGTGAGCTAAAACAGGCCCTTAAGGAATGGCGAAAAGAGGAAATAGTGCATTTCACTGCAGTTCACGGAATACAGTGGAACTTCAATCCTCCGGCAGCTTCACACTATGGAGGAGTTTGGGAAAGACAGATTAGAACAATTCGAAAAATTCTCCATGCCGTGCTTCATGAGCAGCACCTGAAAAGCAGCCAAAGTGACGAGCAGCTACAAACGCTGATGTGTGAAATAGAGGCTATAATAAACAGCAGGCCTCTAACGAGAGCATCAGAAGATCCGAATGATCTGAACATTATAACCCCAAATCACTTGCTGCAGTTCAAGACAACGTCATCGCCACCTCCTGGGCGGTTCACAGACAAGGACATGTACTCCAGTAAACGTTGGAGACAAATGCAATATCTAGCAGATATCTTCTGGAAAAGGTGGGTACGTGAGTACCTTCCTGCCTTGCAGCAACGGCAGAAGTGGTTGCAGCCTCAGCGAAGTCTGCAAGTTGGTGACATAGTCCTGATTGCTGACCAGAATGCTCCCCGATGTTCCTGGCCGATGGCTCGAGTGGAGGACGTGTATCCAGACAGCCGAGGATTGGTGCGCAGTGCCCGACTGAAGACAAAGATGACAACATTAACCAGACCGGTGACTAAAATGTGTTTGTTATTGGAGGCAGAATAAGCACAAGTGGAAATCTGACACAAAGCGAATGTGATATTTTTGTTGCTGAAAGTTTTTGATGGATCATTTCGCAAGTATTGGCATGAATTTAATTTCTCAACCAGCAGGATCAACAATATTCATCGCGTTGGACGGATCAGTTGGAATCATTTCATGAATATAGGTTAATTTAATTGTTAGATACGGGGTGCACGACTTGCTCTGCCCTAGTAAATGAATCTGGTATTGATACCAAATTCATAATTTGCGATCACTTTGTGTGCTACAGTAGACCAGGATCATTAAAGTTTATATTGAAATAATTTTGATCAGTTATTGTTTTAATGAGGTGCACGACTTGCTCTGCCTCAGTGAATGAATGCAGTATTGTTGCTGAATTCATGAAAGATTAAATTCGCGACAGCATCTAATAAAGGAATGAAAGAAGTTCACAGGATTCATCAGCTTTAAATGCGTTTGTTTTTATGAAATACAAGCACTGACTCTGAATTGTTGACACCTATTATTGTGCAACTGAGCAAGGATCAAACAACGTACGCAGTATTATAATATCACGTTTAGCTGGATATGTACCTGCAGATTTAGTTAGAACAAGGAGAACTATAGTAACATTTAAATGGAAAACTTCTGATGCTAAATACAATGGACATTTTCTGCATTTATGAAGAAGAAGGAACTTCGATGAGAACCATGATATTTGCTGATTTATTATGAATATAATAAATATACCATCAAGAACACTAGACGTGACTGAAGGACTTAAGTTTCATCAAGAAATTTGTAAATTACATTTTCATGTAACTTTTTTGTGTAACATACATTTCATTATTTCATTTGGCATAAGAAAAAAGGAGATTAATCTGATGCATTTTAGTATTGAATATAATGGTTTTTTTTGTGTCATTTTGTAGTGCTTTTAACTCAGATATACGTGTACTAGAGTTAAATAATTGCTTGGATTACTGTTCTTTTATTTGAATGTAAATTTTGCACCCTAAGCATTGTGATCAAATTACTAGTTTGTTCCAAGTGTATTTGACATTTACTTAAACAAGTAAAGAGAAGAAAAAGTGTAAATTGATCTATTGGAAGAATAATGTTTTCTTTTTGTTTGGAAGGTTACATGTACTACATGTATGCTTATGTGCAGAGAAATGTCATGTATTAGAAGTACCTTTTAGTAGCATCCAGAAGTGGTATAAGCAAATAATTTACCTTTTGTTGTCAAGAATCACATTACAAGTACAATTCTTGATGTTTAATATATTGATTGATACAGCAAGGATCACTCAAGGAAGGGTATCGAGAAAAGGTTAAAAATGTGAATTATTTGTGTACTTATTGTGTTGTTGTTTTAAAGATGATCAAACGTATAATGTCATTGCTACAAGGAGAAGCAATACCTATTGAAAGTGCTCAAATGTCAGTTGACCTTTTTAGATGCATCCTAATCTTGTTAAATTAGAACTTCTATAGTTTTGTTAAAAGTTTAAAATGTATTATAACTTTGCAGATACATTTAGAGTTTGTATTGATTTGCAATTTTGCATTACATGTTTATAAACTTGCCTTCACGTAACTGGTTTTATTTTATAGTGAAGACTATAGGTATACAGTCTAGATATTAGGTACCGGTAAAGGTGTAATCTGTTTCACAGATGCAGTTAGGAATGCAATCCTAGGTATTGAGGATAATGTGTAGATTTCAGTTAAGGTAGCTTTACTTTGTTAAAAGATATCTGAGGACACTTTATATAGGAAAAGGTATTGCATGTGAGGACACTAGCAGGCTTAGGGACCGTAGTAAAGGTAAACTATACTTTGTATGAAGGAATTTAAGGTTACTCGGTATAGGAAAGGGTGTTTGTTCCTTGTTTGTAGAGTATGCATCGGTCAGGTTTCTTAATTCATGAAAGTTTAGGTTAATGTGAATTTTGAAAAATTATAGTAATTATATTTTTTAGAGATATAATTAAGGGGCCGGAATGTTGATACAAACTATTAGGTTAACGCCATCTACGGTGAAAGTTATATAAATCAGTGCATAGAAACAAGATGGAAGGGGAAGATGTGCCATGGAGATGGAAAGCATAACAGTTTTCAACCTACTTGTACTAGTCTACTACAACACTATTCTTTTGCTCTTTTATGACATACTTCTCATGATTAGCCACTGTACATCATCGTGATAATTGGGACGAATAAAGTATACGTGCAAGGCACATTTTGGACTGATAATGATGTGCTTTTTGGACGTCGACATCGTGAGATGCGCAGTGTAAGTCGAATGCTAGTGAGTGAGACAGAAATTGAGACATGTCGATGAAGAAACTGAGACGAGACTAGAGCGTGTGGAACTTTAAGTTTATATCCAGCATCATTCCTCTTTGCCAATTTAAACAAGGTCAAGTTCAGGAAGTTTGGCAAAATTCGAAGTTAACAAGTTCAATATCGCTTTAAACCAACGTAGCTCTAATGAAGGTAAATATAAATCAAATAAATGACTGATACTACTACAACATCTCTCTTCAATTTATTTCATAATTTTAAATGCCAGGGAGAGGGGGGGAGCTAGATCCAGGTACTAGCTTTCCTTCCGCTTCCTTCCTCTAGCATGTTAACCTCTGACCTTTTGTTTACGTCCGGCAATTTCAACTCTGAAGTTTTTACCTGGCACCGATATGTCCCATGATAAATACAACGTGGAATGCAGAGTTTAATTGTATGGCGTTACAAGAGTTAAACAATATGTCAAAACATTAAAACGATTTATCTCGCAATGGGATAATTCAATTTAAAGTAATTAACGGAACAAGTTACAAAGAAATGAAAACAACAAAACGAAATCGATACTGGATTGTTATGTTTTATTAATAAACGTCATGAACCCGATAATGCACTCTGGCAGTAAAACTTCAAGGAACAACAGTGAGAGATGCATGTAACAGTTAATTATTATATTTATTACAATAATTATTATAATGATAGTTATAATAACAATATTTCAAAAAAGAATCATGGTAATGATAATCATACCACTAATAGGCGGAATGTAATGATTTATAAAATGTGGTATTTATTAAACTGCTGATAGATAAGAAGCAAAAAGAAATAGTTATGCATTAAAATCGAAAACATTACCACATTGGTTGAAATTATATATTCTTAATGGATACTCAATGTTTAAAAAATTGAGCAAATCGTTAGATAATGGAGTATTATGATATTGGTATACTAAATAATACAGCAATTAGAATGACTCGTGTGTTTTCGACGAAATCTATGCTCCCCCTCATATGTACTCTAGATTAATTGTCAGAAGATACCTTCAAATTATTGTACTAAACATATAGACCGCTGTGGTTTATGACAATGTTTCATACTATAAGACTTTAATCAAACTTACATTAATTGTTGCGATAAAAAAGGCTTGTAAAGCGGTAGCCAAAGAATTATTCCCCAAACAATCCTAAGTGTTATTCAATATAATCCCGTAAAATAACACTTTTACTTTTCAAAAAAATGGCATGATGGAGGATCTTATATTGTATTCATTATGACCATATTATAGTGGTATTACGTGATTAAATATAAAGGATGAAAGGTAAAAAGATGACCGTATCTTCATCTTCGTAATATTCATCTTCGTCCAAGAGTAACACTGGCAACTGTACGAAAAAAGAGACAGAAAGAGCAAACATATTAAAGAGAAGCAATGACTTCAATTAGTGAGTGAAGGAAATAAACAGTACAGAGAAGGGGGGTTAAATAGTGAAAGAGGAGCAATAAACAAAGATAATTCAATTAAAAAGTAACAATTAATTGCGTCCATTATATTTTCCCATATCAACAAAAGTAATGAGTCCTTACATTCTTAATGACTTATGTAATTTGTTACAGCAACAGTTTTAATACAGGGAAGACGGTGTACTTATCAAAAGTATATATCATTGTTATGGACATGCCTTAAAACTAATACAATCTAGCTATATAAGAACCAAAAAAAAAGAACAGAAGAAGAATAGAAGATAGGAAATTAGCAGAAAGTGAAAGGGAGTCAGAGTAAAACAAAAAATGAAAAACGTACTTGAACAAATTCCATGAATAAACATTTTAAAATTGATACTAGAAAAATATTAAAATGAAAGTAAAGGCTAAGTCCCCGTCACCGAGGCCCTGTTTCATAAAACTTGTATACAAAACAAATGCAAAAATGATTTGAAAATTATGATATTTACTATTTCAATAGTTTACTTGTAACGTTTATACCCTGACAGTTGAAAATAAGACGGAAGTGTGGAGGGATAGGACATCTCTCTTTATGTTCGTCTATGGCAACCATGCAAATAAATGTTTTCATGTATATGAATGCGCTATGTATCTTATCATGTAATCATTCATTTATTTATCAATGTGTAAATTAATTTATTTATCAATGCATTTATTCATTCATTAATTAATTTATTCATTCATTAATTTATCTATTCATTCAGTCAAATTAAAAAAAAAAGTTAGCACTTTATCGATTCGCACCTGGCGTTCACTAAACGCACACCACGCCAGCATCTTCATAGTGGTTACAGTCGTGTACACCCCATGGTGGATGATCGCAGTCGTCCAAAGTCGCTTCATCCCCATTGCATTCCACATTATCCAACAAGATGCGACCAGTTCCCGTGCCGTAGGTTGTGCCCCACCAGATGCGTGAGGCACGCTCGTAGCCTAGCATACGACAGACCACGTGACCATCATTAATGTCCCAGAAGTCGTCGCAGACTGAACCCCAGGCCCCATAGCGGAAGATTTCGACTCGACCGTCGTTGGCGTTATTTCCATTCACCAAGCGAACTGGCAACTTCACTTTTGTTCAGGTGCAAGAGAGAAAAGAATACAGTAAACAAGTTACGAGTTTTCTTTCCAGAACTTTTTTTGATTAAACTGATACTACATTGATGACCTTCCTACAGACAAAGGAACTCCTTATAGAACCTATAGTGCAGCTCAGGGAACAACGAGTTACGGGACCAAACTGCTACAATTTTCGGCGTTAACATTTGTTAAGAATCTATTGCAATCGTTTTCCTGATGTATTATAAACTTACATTCCCCGGTGCAAATGGCCGATGCATCTTCGACATGGCCGCAGTTGTTTTCCCCCCATGCTCTATGGGTACAACTGGCGATGTTGTCCTCTGATCCCTGACAGACCACGTCATCCAGGACAATGTCCCCGGAACCTTGGCCGAAGCGAGACAGTCTTGGAGCCTCTGAAGCGCCCTCATATCCTAACATTCTGCAGACAACGCCAGCATCATTGACATCCCATGAATCGTCACAGATGGTCCCGAATTCTCCTTCATACAACACCTCTACTCTCCCCTCAGCTTTGCTACTGCCGTTCACGAGGCGTACGACAACACTGTCAGGATCTGTGAGGGATGGAAATACAGACCCCGTTAATAATATTAATTTTGTTTACCCAGGGAAGGTTCATCAGCAACAATGCTGTTCTTCATCAGGGCTCTGCAAATGCCAGGTACTCATTTACATCTGGGTGGAGTGTGACAACTAAAGATTAATGTCTTGCCAAAACTATATACCATGCTGGGATTCTAATCTACACCCCTTGGATTGAGAGTCGAGTGTCAGAATGAACGACTATTTTCCCACGACACATCCACAAATTGAAATACAGAATCTTGTAAAATACGTTTGCTATTTAAGGACAACTCGAAGCTTGCTCTCAAATTGCGTAGGAGGAGGATAGAAAGAAGAAGAAAAAGAAAGGAGAAGAAGAAGAAAGAAGAAGGGGGAAGAAGACAAACTATACCTGGACTGTTGCATACTAATCCAGCATCTTCGTAGTGGGAGCAGTGATGTGCACCCCATCCCCAATGCAAACAATGAACCAGATTTGTCTCGGTTCCCGTACAACGGAAGTCACTTAGCAGGATCGTCCCAGTGCCTTCACCGAAAGGCATCGGATAGGCAGCGCCTGTTGGTGATATAGCCTCATACGCGCTGCTGAAGCCGAGCATTCTGCAGGCCACATCTCCATCGGGCTTACCCCAGTACACAGAGCAGATGGTCCCCCACTCCTCCTGGTGGAGCACCTCTACTCGACCTTCCCACGGGTGGCTGCCACCAACCAGACGGATTGTGAATTCCGACGGTTCTGATAATAAAAACAACAAAAGAAAGAAAATCGAGTTAGAGTACGGGTAAACATAAGTGTAGTTTTCCAAATTCACATCCTATTCAAATGAAAAATGTGTGGGTGACGTGTCTTTTTTATTCAGTCCTAAAGCTCCCTCACGATCCCTCTCTTATTCAACGGGGTGGTAAAGTGACGTCCCTGCTCATTGTCTTGTAGGCATGGGGGAGGCTAGGGGGGCTGGAAATTCTTATTTCAAAAGTGCAGAATTTTGTAATAAATTAATGTCAGACAATAAAACTTGAATGTCAAAGAACTGCATCAGTAATAACATGCATAACTGTATTCATATTTATTTTGCCACCTTTAAAGAAATAAAATATTTGCCTGAGTAATCAATTGACCAATCATGGTATAAAAATTGCAATAAATGAATGGATAATGTCAATGCAGACAATGTTCTTAAGGCCGTTGTTATTGTTGTTGTTGTTGTTGT
Organism: Strongylocentrotus droebachiensis; assembly: GCA_035222895.1. Classification (NCBI taxonomy): domain Eukaryota; kingdom Metazoa; phylum Echinodermata; class Echinoidea; order Camarodonta; family Strongylocentrotidae; genus Strongylocentrotus; species Strongylocentrotus droebachiensis. The sequence continues at coordinate 63,047 of JAVYIG010007563.1, forward strand.
TGAACGTATGATGAGAACAACCTTATCATACGTTTATAAAGTTGGTATATTCCCTGAAACAGATGGTCAAACTGATAACCGATAGGGAAACATTTAGGTCAGCACTCACCTCTCTATTTCCCTTTCAAATTGTATTACCTTGACACATTAACTTGGCATTCTTTACCAATGGAAAATATTTCATTCCTAATTTTAAGCATAAAGCTACTATATACAGGTGATAAAAACGGAAGATTCGAACTGCATTTACCTGGGACATTGCATTCAACTCCAACCTCTTGTGGGTGATCGCAATATCCTGTGTAATCCTGAGTCTCGCAGCTTGCAAGTTTGCTTTCCCACCCGCCGCAAAATACATGTTCCAGCATAATGCGTCCGCTGCTCTGCACATACTCAGCATTGTTCGAGTAGGATAATGCTCCGCCGTAGCCCAAAATCCCGCAGACGACATCGGCATCTGCCCGCGACCAGTGCGGATCGCAGATGGTGCCCCACTGTCCGTAGCTATTGGACACCTCTACCCTACCTCTTGATGGGACATTCCCGCCAACCAAGCGAACATCAACTAAAAATCCTGCGGGCGTCGGCGTCTCTCTTGTTGTACCTAAATATTTCACCAGAATGACAAAAAGGAGTTTGTTTGGATGTTATGTCCATTTAAGTGCAAAATATCATTGCTCCTTCGTGAAGGAGGTTGAAATTGTAATTAATGTAACAGGTTGTGGAAACAAAAGAAAGTTTCAGGCTAGACAAATTGCATAATTATAAAAGCGACCCCTTCTTGTCTAGAACGAATACGGATTTTTAATCCAAGGTGTATTTTGATCAAGTATCGTGCATTTAACCCTAATAAGGCCGGGCTATTTGAAGTCTTACTATGGCCGGGGGGGGGGGGGGCATTATGCCCCCCCTTAAGATCTCGGCCGTGAAACGGCCGATCTCCGCGAAAATGTGCTCGCATGTCAAGTGAAGTGTAAAGAACAATATGATAATTTCAATTTTTTGAAAAAAAATCACTCATTTGCATATTTATGGTAATTTATGCAAAAAACGTCATAAAATCACATTTTTACCCATAAATCATATATTATTCATATTTAAGCATTCTTTTTCACTACATATATTCATTAGACCATTTGGAACAATAATACGACCCAAAAAATGGAAGAGCCAGCTTATTCCTAATGTTATCTCTTGTTTTTATAATTTGTTATGTATTTCAATGTTTTTTTAATTTATGTTATTGTTTTTTTTTTCTTCATTTCTTCCTACAATTCAACTATTTTGACTCCCAAAACAACCACCTAAACTTTAAACAAGACCAAATAACCAATGTTTGATCTATTTTTAGAAGAAAGCACATTTCCATATGTTTTGTACACAAATCACAAAAATGAGCGATTTTCGGGCTGACATGCAAAGACAAAAGGTCACGTGACCTTGTAAATGTAGGTACGATTTTTTTTCTTTTTTTTTTTAAAGATGCGCAAGACTCTAAGGAAAAAAGTCAGCGAGCGGCGAGGCGCCATCCATATGCGTTTTTGCACAATCAGAAAAATCGTTTTTACTGTTTTGTTAATTGACAATAAAGGTAACAGTGTAAGAAAAAAAATAAGGAATGGGAATATGTACATTTCATCTCGTTAAGAAATAACAAGCCGTTGTTGTTGTTGTTGTTGTAGCAAGTGATTTCTCCATAATGATAGATCGGAGTATTTTTAGAAAGCTACAGAATGAAATAAAGAATCAATTTTTGGACTTTGTGTGCTTTTTAGTGATACCATTGTTCCTCCAGGAAAAGGATGAAACGGTAATGTATCTAACAGGTTTGGAAGAAAATAAGATGTTTCAGGCTAGACGAATTGTAGAATTATAGAATAAATCTTTTTTTCTAAAACGAATATGGATTCATTCTTTTTACTCAAGGTATACTTTGTACAAATACCATGCATTCAACTTATGTCATTGACTAAAACAGTGTTAGAAATGAGTTAGAAACCTTCACCGATGAAAATACGACTATACATCGATGGAAAGTTGATGAGACGTAGAATACAAAAAACATACACATACAAATTATGTTTCATTTTGTTATTGAACAATAAGCAAATACAAAGTTTATTTCCAGCCCCCTCTGAATTTGGGGTAGACAGAGGACAAATAAGCCGCTATCGTGATGACGTCGCCATATGTAGAGTAGCCAGCTCGCTGGTACGTCGCGACAGGCCATCCATGCAAATAGCAATTGCGCGCGAGTAATTGTTTGAGAAAGTTTGTGAAAGTTTATGAAAGTTTGGAATTGTTTTGAATTCTATAACTATATCCTAAATCTGAAAAATAAAAGGGAGCGCATTTCATAATAGTAGGATTTTCAAAAGTCCGCCAATCGGTCGGTATACCTAGTAGGGTTATATCGGTCGCCCAGAGTACAACTTAGCTAAATGTAGCTATACAAAAAAACTACCAGGATAACAAAGAGGTGAATGTTTTGGGGAAGATGTGGGCTTTATAAATCAAGACAACATTGTTCCTCCCAGAAAGAAGACGAATGTGTTATTTCACAGGTATCGAAAATGAAAATGCTTCAGTTCAGACGAATAGCGTGTCTCGGAAGTGTCTGATAATGGTAGCCGGTCGTTTTATCTTTGTTTTCATCACCATACCACAAACAAAAAGAAAAACGAAAATGTTCTTTAGAAAGTTTGGGCTAAAATATGCCACGGTTGGCGTTTCTGCAACTAAGGTCGTTGGCCATACAGGGTGGCACCAGTCATGGGTATATTTGGAAAAGGTAGTTCCGGTTGCCATACAAATACACTGGGTCGACAACTGGAAAGACCGATAGTTGAGTTTCGGAGCCAATAAACTATAAGTTGCAGATTATGATGATGCCTCCATAAATCTCATCATATTTAATCGCGGGAGTTCATGTTTGTTAGTAAATCACTTACGGAAGCGCTATATATATATAATTATCATTATCATCGAGTTCAATCTCTACCCTTCCTTCCAAATCACTGCCTCCACCAACCAAACGTATGTCAGTGATGGATTGTTCTTAACATGAGACGGGAAAATAAATTGTTGGAAGGTGGTGTTATCTTCTGTATGAGACAAAATAATTGCATATTTATTTATTTCTTCTCTTTTCTTTTTCCTTCTTTTTCTTCTTCTCTTTGTTTGTTTTTGTTTACCCGTCCATATATTTTTGTAATACACATTTTGAGGGCTACAACAACAAAGGCAATGTGCAACGAAAGTATGGGACATGTAGTTATGACCAAATTCTGAGGAGAGCATTTTTTGGAGCCGACATTATCCTTCGATTTCGGGAACTTTTTATTGCCAATACGCTTTTCAGTGAGAAACAATATTATAATTTATACAACGGAAGTACGTGAAACAAACCACTAGTAAGCAATGGCATACATTACCCAAATGTCACGTGGAATATTGAAACTAATATCTCGTACGGAAGTTAACTGCTAAATCTTTCATCACAGTGCCATTGTTGCTATCTTGCCAAGACTAACCAAACAAAAATAATAGATTAGTGCTTTTATTATAATACAATCGTAGAATATTTCCCCTAATCAAACTAGGAGCCATTCTAATAGTCTTTATTCCACATTCGGGGGTATATTGTATCTGAAAATCATGTTCAAAATAGGCATAAGTAGGCAGCCATCGAAATGTTCGCACGATTTACAATGTAATGGACAATGCTATCGAAACTTCTTACTTTAATTGTTTGAAAGGCTTGGCGATTTTGTTTTGGATTGACTTATGTCTGAATGACGATACCTTGGGGAAGACAAACGACTCCAGCATCTTCATGATGACCACAGTTGTTCTCTCCGAATTCCGGGTGCTCACAGTCTGCCAGGTTTTCCTCTTCCCCTGAGCAAACCACATCATCGAGCCAGATACGACCAGAACCTTGTCCAAAGTGGGCATAGCCAGGAGCTTCGGAAGCTCCAAGAAAACCCAACATTCTGCAAACCACGTTGGCATCGCTTACGTCCCACGAATCATCACAGACAGTTCCCCATTCTCCGTTGTAACGAACCTCAACGGTTCCCTCGGTATCATCGCTTCCACCGAATAGGCGTACTTCAACAGATGGCGGGGCTTGTGTCGTAGGACCTAAAGTATAGAGACAGGAAAGGAAGATAAAATCATTTAATAATATAATTTTCATTTATATAGCCCTCTCTGACATAAAACTGAAACTGAAGCTGAAACTGAAATTGTTTTTACAGCGCTTAAAGATAAAGTTGAGTTCTGGTCATGTGATTGCATTGTGAAAGAAACGGTGTGGAATCTATCAGAAAAGGTTAATCATCTTTTATATAAGTATTCGTGTGTATAGCAAGGTTCTGGAATCATCAAAATGATAAGAAATTTGGCCAAGTCTTGGCAAAGTTACAAGCACTGTACACAGAATGATGTATATGGGACTACACGAGCACATGGCGAAAAAAACCTACCCCCAATTTTTACGATGTTTCATGTCATATTTAGAATATGAAGGCATTTGAAGAGCCATGCTTTTCAGGAAACATGTTTAATCTGATGTTCTTCCACCCTTGCATAATAACAATGATAACGCTCACAAATTATTTTTTACCTCTTCCCATAACTCAACCTTCTCTTTAACACAGCATGAATGGCGGGACAATCAGATAAATTAATACGTCTTCAAGTGCTCCTCAAAGTTGTCCAGTCTGGGTGCTGTACGAATTTTCCAGGGCAGTGGATTTCAGAGGCGGGGGTGCATATAATTTTAAAAGCATTGTCATCTGCCACTTTGGATCTTTTCATTCATCTTTTTCACTCCAATGCCCAAGGTCATGTTTGTTTTTGTAGGAATCATTACGCTTTATGAAGGATCACAACGCCTTCAAACTCCACCTATATGGCAAACTTCTTCATGATTATGTTATGTTAGTATTACAATTTAAGTATTTAACGTTAATGATGTATAGAATTGATCAAGAAAATTAAATAGATCAAATAAAAATAAATCAAACCTCCTCCGAACCACAGATGAACTGACCCAGCCCAATTGCGACGAACGTATAAATTTGGGGATCATGTCATCCTTGGTTTGCGGCAAGTAGAGGATATCTAGGTGGAGATTGTTACGAAAAAAGAAGGCGAATTTCTGGACTACAATTCACCTCCTTCTTATTACCTTCTTCATTAGCACTAGCTGTTGTTTGAGGTGCGGGTTCAGGTAGTGGGTTATCATTGGTTGCCGCAGAGGGCGGGGTACATCTGTCGGAGCTGTCACAGAAGCAGACACTGGCATCAAGGTTCTCGTAGGTCAGCCCAAGTGCAGCTGGAAACCTCGTACTCGGGTCAATTCGACTTGTGATAGCTTCTGCGAGGCCTTCTCCCGAACAGGCGCCTCCAGATGGTAAGTCGATAGCGATAGGAGGTCCGCAGTCGCGATCCGTCTCCGTCAGCGCAAGTGGACCTATGGTTGCATTTGAACCAAGAATGAAGAAAAGGAATTAAATAAGTAACGGCTCAGCTGTTTTTTGTTGGCCGCTTTTCGCGCCCAGATATCGACTAAGTAAAAAGTCGATTCGGCAACAATTGGTCGTTATTTTCCAACCCAAAAAACTTTTTCCAGCCCTTTCATTTTGAGGGAAGTCCAAAGGGGACGTAACACCTGTAAATGAGTTGCATCAAATGAAAATAGAGAATCTAAGCTTTACAAATATGTGTCATTTATTAATTGTAATTGTTATTAAGTTATGATAAAACATCGATAATTCCTGGTTTCGTTTTTTGGGGGGCTGCACTGTATAGTAGGTTTACAACACAGGAATTTTCTGTCACGTTAAAAAAATAGAGTGAAATATTGGGTGTAATTCATTAAAAAAACTCAAAATCAAGTCCTAAAATATTTCGTTTATATAAGTCGTTATTAAGCATGTGGCCAAATTGTATGTAGCAAACTCGTTCAATTGAGAAAAAAAGGGGTATTTTATTAATGACAATTAAATTATTTCCATTCTCTTCTACCTTCTTCGAGACCAAAGATAAAGCATTAAGGGCACTGAAAAGAATTTGATTGAAAGGATACATCGCTGTGCATTAAAAAGGCGGTAAAAGAAACCTGACACACAAGGAGTCACACGTAGGACTGCGTCAGTAACGCAGTGACGCAGTCTTTGACGCACCAAGTGAAAGGTACACCGTACAGTGCTAAATTACTAAGGACTTTCACAGAATATATTACATATAGTAATGACGCAGTCGAAAAAAACGCCTCGTGTGCAAAGGGGCATTACGTTCTTACCAGCGCGACGACTAAAGTGCATCGTAATAATCGTCGTCCAACAGCTAGTGACGGCTTCATCACACACCATCTCACCAGGGTTCCGAGAACACGTCCTTTCATTGAAGTCCACGCGCAATGGGAACCATGGGTCGTCAGAAGTTGATTCGGTGCATTTCGTACAGGTAATAGCATATCCTGCATTTCGGATAAACATATAAGTACTAGCATACTGAGAAGAAGAAAAAAGTACAGGATATTTTGTTGTGTTCATCTTCTCTTCTTGTTAATGTTCTTTTTCTTTGTATTCCTCTTCCCCTTCTTCTACTATTTCTTTTATTTTGCTTCCTTTTCTTCTTCTCCTTCTCCTCATCGTTCTTCCTCTTTTACTTCTTCTTCTTCTTCTTCTTATTTTTTGTTCTCACCTTTCCCCCCTTCTTCCTCATCATCCTCTTTTCTTGTTCATCTTCTTCTTCTACATCTACTACTACTACAACTAGTAGTAGTACTACTACTTATTTTCCTCCTTCATCTCACCCTCCTTCTTCCTATTCTTCATCTTCATGGTTTTCATTTACGATTGGAAGATATTCTTGAATATGTTATTGGCTCAAATGGACTGAAAGACCATATATATTAAGTGGCTTTTTAGAACATACATTAAACTGTAAGTTATACATAGGCCTACACACATATTTTAAAAGAAATATATATACTCATTAAAACTATTGGATAATATAGAGCAAATAGATATAAAATAAATGTGTTGTAGAAGTGTTGTGGTCCAGCGGATTAGGTCTCCGGACTTTGAACTAAAAGATACGGGGTTCGAATCCCTGTCGCAGTACTTATGTCATTTGGCAATACATTCGCTACACTCCATGGGTACCCGTCAGGAAATGTTTACTTAGTTAGGCTGTAACGGCAGCTGTGCTAGACCCGGGGTAATAATAATGGAGCACCAGTATAGCAATTTGCAAGACATGATCACTATACCAGACTCCATCATACTTGTTATTAAAGTATCTGATGATCAAGGTTTGGAGCTGTTATTGCAATAAAATATGCTACCGAGGTGATATGTTATAAAAAGTATAATATGGTAAAATAAAACATATTCAAATATTCTATTACTAAAAGGAGATAGAACAATGTTATGGTAAGATTTGCTGCACTGAACAAAATAAAGCATACCAAGTAAGTTTTTAATCAAATTTATTATCGAAGAACACAACCAATATTCAGAAGAAAGTAGTTACATGGTAATACATTTAGGTCGAAAGAGTGGAAGAAAGGAGCATGAAATGTCAACTCAAATATATTGACTGTCTATATTATATTGCTCAAGTAGCAACCTAGTTATTTTCAAACGGGCATGTATGTGTATATCTTTATTTTTTATAAACAAAGGGTACAATAGACAAAATAACCTGTCATACAGGGAAATGAAAAATTGTATTTCTTTCCTTGACTTTTTGTTTGTTTTTAGGCAATAACTATTACCTATAACGATTTCTATCATTCCGTAATTTAGAATGTATCAAGTGACATTACAGATAATCATTAATTTAATAAATAATGTAAGTAGTTCTACCATAAGGCTTAGCACTAAGCATTAATTTAATTGATACCATGAGACCTTAATATATTTGTGTGTAATGCTATTGTTCATCTTCTTTACTTTTTACTTCTTCTTATTTTTTCTTTTTTCTTTCTGGTCCAATGGAAGACCAGCTGCACTATGCAAGTGCAGCTGAAATGGGCTACCCAGTAATCTGCTTCTCTGTTTTTGTTCATTTCGTTGTACATGTTTTCGTTCTTACTATTTTGTTCTTCAATTAGATGCCATGTAATGTTTACTTACGAATTTAAATATTTACAGAAATAGACCGGTAGTGGTAAAATTGCGGTTCAAGGGGTTTGGGTGCAAAATATCCATTCATTATTATCTAAATATTGCCTTCAGAGGTTTAGATGGCAATGCTCCAATTTAAATTCTCAAAAAAGCAGAAATATATGCCCAAATGTTCAATGTTAAAAGTGCATTCGCGATATCTTTCCAGGCCGGATCGATATGATGATTTACCAAATATATCAATTAGTAGGCGGTTTCATGGCAAATTTTGTATCATCACGTATTAGTCAAAACATATTCTTTCACATGATTGGTAATAAAAGCTTCCGTTTCATATTTTGAGAGGGGGCGTTTCCAAAACTGTGCTATACCTTTAAGAATTGTATATATTGGTGTATTATCTTTCTGTTATTCGTTTTATACGACCATGATAAAAAACAAGCACACACACTAATTTGAACGTCTCAAACTTACCAGTGGCTACGTAAGCCGTCAGGATGGAAAGTAGAAGGAGGAACTTCATATCCTACTGATATGTTTGGTTTCGTCTCCGATGTTTAGATCTGGAACCACTCGTCCAAACAAAATTGTACACTTTCCGAAATCTTCTTCGGTTGATGAGCAGCGAAAAGAGTGACGCGATTCGAAAATCCAGCGGTATATAACAACTTTGATTCGCTGAGCATGATAGTGATGAACGTGCAACGAATTTCCTACATACGAAATCAAAACCCCACCCCAAAACACTTGCGCAGCTACCTGGAGAACTGGGACAGCCCTCTTATAGAATGACGAGGGAACAACAATTGAAAAAAATCCCCCTCAATGTTTGGACTCGCGTTACGCCACTTTACCCCTACATGGCGTCATCTTATTGGACAATGATGTCGAACCAATCACAACTCTCCCGCTTTCCAGGTAGTTTTGCAGTCACAGACCCTTGTCGCTCGTCGTGGTAAACAGTTCCATGATCTATGAATATATGATTTTAAAAATGCCCCCAAAATGAACGGTTTGACTTTCCTAATTTGCATAATGAGTGCGCGAATATATAACTAGCTGAAATGACCTATTTTGCATATTTGTTGAATACTCATGATTTTTTATTATTTTAAATGAAATATATTTCCATACCTGTCTGATATACATAGGTTTCACTAATGTATCATGTTCGGTTTTGAATTGATTACATATGCGCATATTAATTAGGCGGACTTTTCACAACTTTTTCATATCTGCAGATTCGCAAAAATGGCAAAAATTACTTATTTTGTTGGCTTCTGTGTTCAAAACGGTAATAGGTATATGAATTTTCTTTGTTGTATTTTTTACCACAAAGATGATATTTTAGGATCTGATAATTTAATGTATTATTTGTGTCCAAGAAAATCATTGCCATTTTTGCCAATTTGACCATTTCTGGCAGCTTTTTCGGTAATTTTGCGATATAAAAAAAAAATGGTATAAAATCACAACTCATTGACCGATTTCAATTCTTTGTTTTTTGTTTTTTGAAGCTTTCATAAAGCTTGATCATTTGCAATCATCAGATAACATGTGTTTGTTGTACTTATTTTTGGTGTGCTATACCTATTATTGAGGATACCCTAATTGGTAAGTACGGCATGCAATTGGATACCTTCAATCCAAGAGAGTCTACAGCACGTATCTGCCTCAACCGTACTTCAGATCGAAGGACAGATTTCTTGCAGGTTGATACGATTAATTACAAGATCAAGTGCGTACCCGCATGTATTCTGAAAGTTTCGGAAGGAAAATAAAGAGAGAGCCGTTCCAGATTCATTATAATCATGGAAATAATTCACGGTGTGATGACAAGAATTGCGTTTTCCACTTGCTCCGAATAAAGCATGTTTTTGACAAATGATCTAACTTTTGGTTTAATTATACAAGTCATGTGGAAGGGACCGACAAGACAGAACAAACAAAACATTGCATACACCCCCCCCCCCCCCCACATGGTCAAAAATAGCTTAATTTCCCAAGTCCGAAACTTGATCATCTTGTGTGTTTGTGTTTACGGATGAGGATAATATGTTATTGTCTAAAACTTGTACTGCTCTACGTTAGGTTTCAAAATGTTTGAATGTGGAATTTAATGTGCTCTTGGGATGAATTATTGTTTACACAAAATCACTCACGCTTCGTGACCTTTTTAATTCATACTTGAATCTTAACTTCCAAGTTATTAGATGTCTAGTATGTTAGAATATACTACGAAAGTAGCGAGATGGCGACTTGTTTTCCTTCACCAAGGTGCCTGAAGTTCTCGCCTTTCCAACTTGAAGCTAATCTTGATCTCTGGTGTGGGAATCATATTTTGAGAAAAAATTGCTATGATTTATTATGGATTGTTTATCCTGCAGTAGATTGGTTGTTTGAACCAGTAAAATTAAAACAAACGCACAAAAAGTTACTGGGCATCATCTTTGATAAAAACCACAACTCTCATTTGCACAAAGTGACCTGTGTTAAATAAACATATGGTGTCGGGTCTACTTACCTGGATTTCCTTATCTTTCTATGCTCATTGCTCAGCCACTATACATTTTCTACAAACATTGTTTAGAAAATTTCATTTATGTGTAACCTTGAACATTCAGTGTAAGCTTTGTTGGGTTTGGTGGAAATTTATTTTCAATATTTACGAGACCTCAAGTTTATCTTTAAACAAGGCGATTTGGCGAGTAAAGAAGTCGACATCCCGCTGCACGTTTAAGCTTCCGTACTGTACTAATACTTTAGTCTTTAAAGGGTGAGGCTCCTTCAACATATAGATTTGGCTACCAGTACATTTCAAGGAAGGCGTTGGACAAAACTCAAGAAGAGATCATATTTCAATGAAGCACAGTCTTACTGAGCAAGAAAGGGCGTTGTGTAGGATATTATTAAGAAGAAACTAGTAGAAGGAGTAACGAATTTTCTTTTGCGTCTTTGAATTTCAAGTGATCTCATATTTAAAAAAAACTGACCGACTTATTGTTTTAAAATTATCGTACACGAAGATTATCTCTACTGGACGTAATGCAAATTATTATATCATTTATTCTGGATTTAACCTAGCTCTCATGCTAAGGCGCTAAATTATTCGAGTAATGTCTTGCTACGCATTTACTTAATCTCGGTGAAAGGGGGGAAATACAGATTAATATCTTTCCAAAAGACATTAGTGCCACAGCGATCGAGACTCGAGCCGAGAACTATGTGATCTACATCCGAAGGCGTGTCAACTAGACAACGACACCTCTAGTTTTATTATATATTTAATTCCCCCTTGGGTCCGAACATATTATTGTTCATGAGATAATGATTCGACGTCCTACCCCCACGCTTACCCTAACCATACCCTAACTTCATCGTATACGCATAACCGTAACCCAACCATTACACTGTCTCTATCCCTAACCCTTACCCTTACCACAACCCTATCTCTGACCATAACCATAACCTAACCCTAACCCTTACCCTAACCGTTTTCTAACCTAGACCCTAACCGTTACCATATCTAGACATAACCCTAACCCTAAGCATACGCATGTATCTTACCATAACCCTTACCCTAACCAAAACCCTATCTCTGACCATAACCATAACCTAACCCTAACCCTTACTCCTAACCCTTTTTCTAACCTAGACCCTAACCATTGCCATATTTAGACATAACCTTAACCTTAATCATATCATAATCATATATCTTACCATAACCCTAACCCTAACCACAACATTATCTCTAACCATTACAATAACCTAACCCTTACCATAACATAACCATTACCCCATAACCCTTTCTCTAAGTTAGACACTAACCATTACCATTTGTAAACATAACCTTGTACCTTATCATAATTCTATATTTTACCATAACCCTAACCCTAACCACAATCCAATATCTAACCATAACCATAACCATAACCATAACTTAACCCTTACCCCTATACACCCTTTTTCTAACCTAGACCCCGACCCTATTTCCTACTGTTATGATATGAAGCCAAATCCTAAACCTAAACCTAAACCATTCGATTTCTTTATCTTCTTTGTGCTCTACTATGTCATATATATTGATCTCAAAAGCGATACCCCTGTAAATTGTTGGTAGATTTAACCTCTGTCTTTTTGTTTCCTCTGACGTTTAAGCACCGAGCCGATGGTGCAGTTTGCCACCAACCTGTGTTTGTGCTCTCTCAGGACTTATATATGTAATACAATAACTTTCGAGTAATCAGCGTATTAGCGAAGTGTCAATACCCTGTTATAGATCCCACAGTATTGTTTAATACATCTTTATACGTGACGGGCACGGCTATTGCAATTTGGCTAGACTAATTTTTCTTGAAAGTCTTTGCGAATCGTGTTTTGTGAGACTTTGTTAGCTGCCTTTAAATTGTCAGTACATTTTTTGTACTCAGTTTTATGAACTGATTCCAAAACACGAAGGAAGCTGTTTGCACTCAATATCCTCTATATTTTGTCGTTTCGGTAGGCCACATTCTTTTATATGATTTTACTATTTTAATCCAAAACTGGCCATATTTGTCACCAAAAAATTCAAGGTTCATAGCTGCTGTTCGTATGATATATTGATATGTATTGATATCCAATCCGCAAGGAATTCATATATCCAAAAACACGACGATGAAAACAAGTCGGGTAAAAGTTCTCTGATTGATTTTAACATCTTCAAAGATTCCTCTCGGTTTACTTTCGTTTTAAATTTGTTTAAATTTGTTGACGTTAGAAAATCTATAGATCTTGGCCTACTTTTAGACGATGAATTAACATCACGACGTGTTGCCGATTTACGGAGATGTCGTGGTAAAGTGGTTCATTCATTCACTTGACTCTCATTTCAAGGTTTGAGGATTCGAATACCAGCCCGGCGGTAACGTCCATATGCAATACACTAATCCACATTTGCCACTCTCCTCCCAGGTGTAAATTGGTCACTGGCAATTGCTGGGGAACTAATAATTGGAAGGCCCTTCGAAGAAAAAAAACATTAATGATGATGAAGTATCTCTGGGTAAAGACAATTTATTGACAGTATCATTATTATCAATATTATTATTAATAAAAGTATAAACAAAGAGATCGAAAACACGCCATCTAGCGGCTGGTGATTGGTCAATAGGTGGGGGTAAAAACAGTGGTGTATCCATGGGCGTGTGAGGCTGATGTGTCACCAAATAATCCACCCCCCTCCCCGGATTTTGGAACTCAGTTCAAGTATTTTGACAAGTCCAATCTCATATTCGCAATGACGTGGTATTACATTGCAATAATTAAATACCGAACAAATTATTTTTGTATTTAGTGATTAATTAATTGATTAATTGACTTTCAAAGTTATTTAAAAAAAAAATGCTTTTATAGTGGAACCAAAATGCTGTTTTTGAGGGCCAAAGAACTGATGTCATTTATCAAATACGATAATTTAAGATCGTGTACTTTTGTCTACACTGTAATAAAGGAAGGGACAATATAAACAGCACCACCGCATGTTTATTATTATTTCATTCTTTTTTTTGGGTTCATTTAGACTGGTCACTTTTATATCCGTCCTCCATTTATAACCACAAACTAATTCACTGGAGCCTACAGCTTTACAGGCTTGCTTTTACGTAGTTCCCATTATATTTTTCTTAGTTAAATTAGTACTCCATATTGACCACTTATCTTTATGTTATTTATTATGTATCATTGAACAAAACAATCTGTACTTAATTTGGAATGTATATGTATCATGATAATATGAAAATAAATGAAATGAAATAAAGAAAAGTAAGTTAACTTTTAAGTTTCGCTAACATTGTATCACTACTTCTCAATGAAACCAATGACGTATCAACGTAGACACATAATACATTGCGCACCTTTTTTAGTAAGTGGCTAAGAGGGGAACAGAGGGAGAGAGAGAGACATAGGGAGAGAAGAAAACAGAATAGAAAATCAAAGGAAACCCTCCCACTTCCATGCCTTAATTTGACACCCCCTCCCCTGCACACGATGACATTTTTTAATACTTTTTTCCTCCATGGTTAGAGTCATGCTACGCCACTCTTTAAACTATCATAATTTTGATAAATTCTATCACTAAGCAATTATTTTCATTCCAATAAATGAGTTTTTTTTCTCGCAATTCATTTCTTGAAATAAAGTTGGGTCTTGGAGCCATAGGAATGATAAGAAATTCGGCCGAGTCTTGGTAAAGATACAAGCAGGGTACACATAAATATGTATATGGGATTACACAAACCTGTGTTTAAGAATCGGGCCTCATTTTTAAGCTGTTACTTATCATATTTAGAATATAAAGGCATTATAAAGCATTATTCTTCAGGAAACATTTTTCTCTGATGTTCTTCCACACTTGCAAAACAACCATGATAACGCTCACAAACTATTTTTGCCTCTCCCCAGAACTCGAACTTCTCTTAAAAGCAATCATCTGCCAAGTAATCTATCAATAAATCAACTAATCAACTCACCAACCAACAATCGGTCAAGCAATCAACCAACTAATCTAGCAATTAATCAATTATTCAATCAATCGATCAATCATTCGTTCAACTAATCAACCGATTAATCAACCAACCGTCACACAAACAAACCACTGACCAAACATGCTAACCGACCAACCAACCAATCAATGAACCTTTCAACCATTCAATCTTTACGATCATCAATCCATTAATCAACAAACCAATAAGCCTACCAATCAATCAGTAAATCAACTAATAATTAACAAACCAATCATCAGGCAATCAATTAAATCAATCAATCAAATAATAAATAAGACCAACCTACCAGCCAATCATTTAACTTTTTAACCGATCAATCACTAAGCCAACCGATTAATTAATCAACTAATTATTCAAACAATTAAATAACTTCAGAATCAATGGAATAACCAATCAACTGATCCTGACACGTAATAAATAAATAGTTATATCACACTATAAAAATGACACTAGTTATCTTATCAATGAATAAGAAAATCCGCTGTAAAATCAGTCCCGATACAATGATAGTTTAATAAGCTCAATTGATACATAAAGTTCTACCAGTACATACAATCATAAAGCTGTTAATGCAAAACATAATAAATGAATTAGAAAACGACTGAAAAGAAAATCCTTACCAAAGGGAGAAATTAGTGATGAAGGATTATTTTTAGTTTACCTTAAATCAATTTTGGGTACAAATACACATACACCTTATTAATTAAAATATGTAATCATATTGTTGTCTAGGCCAATAGGGTCAATGTGAAAGCAGTTTTAAATTTAAAATGCTACCCTTCAGTTATAAAACTACAAATAAAAAAATCAATACGTAAATATATACATTTAGAGATATATACTTAGGGTTGCTATTTCCTTTCGTATAGTGCTCAATGCCTAGGCAGAGTATAACATATATTGAATAAGACAGACTAATGGAACATGGTTGCTACTCCAAGTTTCATGCCATGCAATCGACCATCTGGCAAATGATAGCATTCTTAAAAGTACATGATTACTCTCTAACCTTGGTACAAATACGCTCAAAATAAGACTTAACTAATACAATAAGAATAGACCAGTTCGTAGTTAGCACATGGTTCAGATGACCCCCAAAACCCACAGATCTTTTAAACATAGATAAATCCCACTTTGTGCCTTTTGTAATAATCCAGCTAAAGTCATGGAGGTGATTCTTTGTTTGTCCTCTTGAAAGGATTACCTTTACCTGTGTTCAATAAATGTACCAAATGTGCCTGAATGTATACTGATTACATAGCTTTCGTGAACATGCATCTAGTAAAAGTCTCAGTGGGTTTTAGATAAAATGATACTAGATGTACGGAAAAAGGAATAAGTGCATACCAATAACATAATTGGTGTTATGTTCCCCCCCAAAAGGCGCAATATTGGCCTTCGTAAAGGATCTGAACGCGCCCTTATAATGTTGTGCTTACACCTGCCAGACGTATTCCGTTTAAGGAGGGAGTATTAGGTGTCGCCATGGATTTTACTTCAAGGTATATTTCGTTAAAATACGGTACATTCAAAATAGTTTTAAAAGTTAAGGAAAGGGAATAGTTAGATTTTGCCTGGTTATATTAAGATTAATATTTTGTTTAATGCTTAGTAAGAAGGTTTTTTTCGTCAGAGAACAAGACTTCATGATAAGAAGCAGAGACTTGATGGATTGTAGTAGTTACCAAGGAGTTACCAAAAGGCAAACAGCCCCAGCATCTTCATAATGACCACAGTTTTGAGTTCCAAACGCTGGATGCGGACAATCAGCTAAGTCGGTCTCTTCTCCTGAGCACATCACATCATCAAGCCAGATAGTACCCGAACCTTGCCCGAACCGAGCATAGCCTGGTGCCTCGGACGCCCCACCAAAGCCCAGCATTCTGCAGACAACGCTGGCATCATCCAGACCCCAATGGTCATCACAAACAGTACCCCATTGTCCACCGTACAGAATTTCAACTCGTCCTTCGTTGTCAGAGCTGCCATCAACTAAACGAACAGTGGGCGCCGACGTTCCTGTTGATGTAGCAAATTATTTCACCAGAATGGCAAAGAGGGGTATTTTTTAGGACGTTGTTGACTTTTTAGTGCAAGATAATATTGTTCCTTCAAGAAAGAGGATGAAACATTAATTAATAAAAACAGGTTCTGGAGATGTGTTTTGTTTTGTTTTTGTGTGTTTTTTTTTTTTTTGGGGGGGGGGGTGGCTAGACGAATTGCATTTTCATCAAAGAAGCCGACTTATTCTTGAAACGAACATGAAGATTTAATTAAAAGTATATTTTGATCAAATCCGGAGCATTTACAAAATTGCAATGAGGAAAATAGTGTTAGAATTAAGGAAGTGGATTATGTGCATTTGCGTGGTTCAGTTTTAGATAATATTTTTGTAATGCTTAGTAAGCAAAGTAAGCAAATTTCGTCAGATGCCAAGACATATCGTTAAGTAGCAAAGCATTAATGGATTGTAGTAGTTACCTGTAAAGCAAATGGCTCCTGCATCTTCAGAATGAGCACAGTTGTTAGTTTCAAACGCCTGATGCGGACAGTCAGCTAAGTCGGTCTCTTCTCCAGAGCACATCACATCATCAAGCCAGATAGGACCCGAACCTTGGCCGAACCGAGCTGAGCCTGGTGCCTCGGATGCCCCATCGTAGCCCATCATCCTGCAGGCAACGCCGGCATCCTCTGGACCCCAGTAATCGTCACAGACAGTTCCCCATCGTCCATCGTACAGGACTTCAACTCTTCCCTCGTTGATAGAACTTCCACCAATCAATCGAACAGAGGGCATCGCCGTTTCTGTTGATGTAGCAAATTATTTCACCAGATTGACAGAGAGAAACATTTGTAAGGATTTGTTTGGACATTTAGTGCAAGATAACACCGTTTCCTCCAGAAAGATAATAAAACGGTAATTAATGTTTCTGGCTTTGGACGAAAATAGCGTTGTGGTTCATGGTGGTTGGTCTAGATCAGGCCTTCTCAACTAGTTTAATAGAAGTGCCAAAACGAAAAGAATTTGTAGTTGAAGTGCCACCCTGTATGGTTGACTGTGCTGCGAGGGAGCGTAGCGACCGAGCCAATAATTGGTGGGGCTCAGTGGCGAAGCCCTAACAAGGGTAGCAGGGGGCGGAGCCCCCTGAAGCGGGGGGATTTAGGGCTTTCTAAAGGCCCAAATGGGGCATTTTTAACACCATTTCATTCCACAATATAATCAATCATAATTTCATATTAATGTGAAAAAATAGTACGATTCCTGGGGACAATTACACTGGAGGTATATTTATATGTAGTTTTTGTGTGTGCGATATCCCCAGGAAATCTCAAAATAAAGTGAAAACAAAACAAACAAAAACAAAATGTTTCCAGAGATTGGCAATGTTAAAATTGGTATCCCATCATAAGCTAATTGTTGTTCAGACCTTAGGTTTAGATTCGTATAAAATGGTAAAAAACGATAAATTCCCCTTTCTTCTTGTGTGTTTAGCAGGCATTTGGGGCTCAAATTCGACTGCAACTTCTTGATTTAGCTGAGTACTTAATTCTAAAATATATATTTTCTTTCTTTCTTTCTTTTGTTTTGTTGTTGCAACAGTCGCGCGCCACTCCGACTGACCGCAAGCGCCACAAGTGGCGCGCGCGCCGCCAGTTGAGAAGGCCTGGTCTAGATCAATGGAATTACAATGAATTGTGTACTAATAACCGAATTGGTCTCAGGTCTCACCCCAAAAAATGCGCGATAAATGGTTTCGTAAAAGATTTGGATACGTCCTTTATATTTTATGCTTCCACGTAAAAACGTATATTGCTTATAGAGAAGAAGTTGTTGCGGACTCATTTCAATCGACCTCTACTCGGCCCTCGGTCTTGGTGCTGCCTTCGAAGAACCGTATATCATTGATGGTACAGGATGGCGAAGATTTCGGCGTTGTTCGATCTGATTACAGAAGGTCGCATGCAATACTGTTAGATTTGGCAAGTTCAGTACGGTAATAATTTCGCCAAAATACGTCTTCTTTGGTACGCTTTGCACCGCAATGGTTTCAAGAAAAGGTCAATGCTCCAGAGATATCTGCTGCAGCATAAACTCAAGGTTCTATACCGCGAATATTTTAACAACAGGCATGCTCGATAGGCTTTTCACTCAAACTCTGATGACTTGAATCCGATGGGTGGGGAAATATTATCTGTAAATCGCTTTGAGCCGGAAGCGGGATATAAATCAAGATTATTGTCATTATCCCTATTATTTTATTACTATCATTATTACTATTATCATAATCATTACCTATGGTATAACAAATGACTCCTGCATCTTCAGTGTGGCCACAGTTGTGTTGTCTAAAAGGCTGGTGTGAACAATCAGTCAGAGTGGCTTCGTCCCCTGTGCACAGGACATCATCCAGAAGAATAGGACCCGAACCTTCTCCAAATTGGGCGTAGCGAGGAGCGTCAGACGCCCCATCGAATCCAAGCATTATACAGACTACCGTGGCATCGTCCAGATCCCATGAGTCATCGCAGATGGTTCCCCACTCGCCATCGTGTTCAATCTCTACCCTTCCTTCAAAATCGCTGTCTCCACCAACCAAACGCATGTCAGTGATTGATTGTTCTAAACATGAGACGGGAAAGTAAATTGTTGAAGGTTACGTTTTCTTCTGTAAATAAACAATATTCGTAAATTTTCCCTTTTTTAAATCTGTGTCATTAATTTCATTTTTTACCCTCTCCTTATTTTTCGTACAGGCTACTGCTTTGAAATCAACGTGCAAATTGAAAGCATGGGGCTTTAGGATATGATCAAATTAAATTACGAGGGAGGGCTTTCTTTTAGGAGCCGATTTCGGGAACTTCTAATTCTACGCTTTTCAACGAGAAAAAATATCATAGTTTATACAATAAAAGAGGTAAAAACATTATCAAGCAAAGGTCACATATGTATTATCCACATATCAAATGAGGTTCTAGGGGGTAGTTGTCCTCTGAGGTAGTTCTCCTAGGGGGTAGTCGTCTGGGGGGTAGTGGTTCTCCGGGGTAGATGCCCAGAGGGTAGGTGTCCAGATACTATTGACTATATCACAAAGCTGGCTTCTTAACCTTCCAATACATTGCCATTGCTGCAATCTTGCTAAGACTAAATACAAAAACCCCATGGGACAGTGCTCCATTACCCTCTTCATGTAAGTGAATGTTGACTACATGACTTTATTACAATACTTCATTAAATCTTTCCCCAATTTAAATGAGGAGCCATTTTAATAGTCTTTATTCTTTTCGGGGGCAGCTGATTCCAGAGGCGTGGTACATAATAATGTAAACATTGTGTCCTTTATCACTGTGGATCTTCTCATACATCTGTTTCATTCCCATCCCCAACATCATTTGCTTTTACGTAAGAATCATTAGGTTATATAAAGGATTACCACGCCTTCAAGCTTAGCTTATGTGGCTATCCTTCTTTTAATATGATAATCTTTTGTTAGTATTACGATGTTAGTTTTTAACGTTGATGATGTATATATTATAAGATTTGTTAATGATCATGACGTATCTTGTAATTAGTTTGCAATATAAAAAAAAAAGAGCATGAAGAAAGGAAAAAACCTCAAACCTCCTCCAAACCGAAGATGACGTGACCCAGCCTAATCGCACTGGGCGTATAACTTCAGGGATTATGTCTTTCTTGGCGTGCATTACGTAGGGGATATCTTGATGCAGAGAATTAGGAATATAAAAAGGCGACATTCCGGACTACACTTCCCCCTCCTTATTATTACCTTCTCCAACAGCACTAGTTGTAAATAAATCAAATAAATCAAACCTCCTCCGAACCACTGATGAACTGACCCAGCCCAATTGCGACGAACGTATACATAAGGGGATCATGTCATCCTTGGTTTGCGGCAGGTAGAGGATATCTAGGTGGAGATTGTTACGAAGAAAAAAAAGGCGAATTTCTGGACTACAATTCACTTTCTTCTTATTACCTTCCTCATTAGCACTAGCTGTTGTTTGAGGTGCGGGTTCAGGTTGTGGGTTACCATTGGTTGCCGCAGAGGGCGGGGTACATCTGTCGGAGCTGTCACAGCTGCAGATACTGGCCTCAAAGTTCTCGAACGTCAGCCCCAATTCAGGTGGAACCATCGTATTCGGGTTAATTTGACTTGTGATGGCTGCGGTGATGGCTTCTCCCGCGCAGGTATCTCCAGATGGAAGGAAACCAGCAAAAGGAGGTCCGCATTCGCGAGCCATCTGCATCACCGTAAGTGGAACTATGGTTACATTTGAACCAAGAATGAATGACAAAAATGAATAAATTGCGGCTCAGCTCTATATTGATGGCCGCTATTCGCGCCCAGATTGAGACTGAGGGATACATAATGCATTGTGACCTTTACATAGTGTGTTTACGACACAGTTATTTTCTTGGGGGTCCAGTAGCCGGTGTAAGTAATTGGCGGGTAAGACAGTTTTAACTCTTTAATTCAGGTTAAAAAGAGGAATTATCAGAGTGATTTGTTAGTGGTAATTCATAAAATAGCTCAATATCAAGTCTTGAAATATGTTCGTTAATGTTAGTCATTTATAAATATGTGGCCGAAATGTCGGTAGCAAACAATTGTTCAATCGAGAAGAAAAGGGTGTTTATTAATGGTAATTTAATTAGTTCCATGTTCTCCTACCCCTTTCGAGACTCAGGATCAAGCATTGGGGGGGGGGGGGGGGACGAACAAGAAATGTTCTTACCAGCGTCACGATTAAAGTTTGTTATTATTGTCGTCGTCATACAGCTAGTGACGCCTTCATCACACACCATCTCACCAGGGTTCGAACAAGGTATTTGGCTGGGGTCCACGGGCAATGGAAAAGTTGGGTCTAGAGAAGTTAGCTCGGAGCATATCGTACAGGTAATAGCAGATCCTACATTTGGAATATACATACCAAGTATGAGCATACTGAGAAGAAAGACAAGTGCAGGATCGGGTTTTCCTTCATCACTTTCTTTTCCTTCATCTCTTTCTTTTTCTTCTTCTTCTTCTTCTTCTTCTTCTTCTTCTTCTTCTTCTTCTTCTTCTTCTTCGTCTACTTCTTCTTCTTCTACTTCTTTTTCTTCTTCTTCTTCTTCTTCTTCTTCTTCTTCTTCTTCTTCTTCTTCTTCTTCTTCTTCTTCTCCTTTACCACTGCTTCTTTTAATGGTATTTTCTTCTTCCCATTCTACTTCTTAATTTTCTTCCCCCCTTTTTCCTCCTCTCTTTCATCCTCTTGTTCTTTTTCTGCTTTTGTTATTCTTCTTCTTCTACTACGAATGACACTACTAATACTATTTCGACTATTACTACTACTACATTTATTGGTAGTACTACTATTTCTTCTTCTCTTTCCTCTTCTATTCCTCCTTGCCCCTAATTTTGTTCGTTTCCATGGTTATACTCTTCTTCATCCTAATGGTTTTTTAAACGATTGGAAGAAATTCCTAAATGTTATATAGGCTCAACTAGACCGAAGTTCCATATTTATAAAGTTGTCTAGCACATATACAATAAAATGTAAAGTATACATACACATACTACAAATAAAAAATATACTCATTACAAATATTGCTTAATACAGGGCATAGATGTAAAGTAGAGGGGTATATGTGTTGTAGCAGTGTTGTGGTCAAGTTGATTAGGTCTCTAGATTTTGGACTAGTATAAGGTCCGGGGCTCGAATCTCTGTCGCAGTACTTTCATTTGGCAGTACATTAATCTTCATTCGCTACAATCCACCAATGTGAAGCAAATGGGCACCTGGCAGGAAATTGGTTACTTGAAATCCTCTAGCGCTGTAACGAAAGCTGCGCTAAATTCCGGGTTATACTAATGGAGCACCACGATTTACATTGTGCCAGAAATGAGCAATAAACCAGATTCTACTCTAAATATTGTAAAAGTACCTGGTGATCAAGGTTAAAAGGCTTTTATTGCAGTAGAAAGAACTACCGAGGTGATATGATCTAAAAAGCAAAATATATTGGAAATTCAATGTAAGTTTATAACGATGATGATGTATGAATTACAGTTTGTTTATCATCAGGATTTACCTTGTAATTAGTTTGTAACTCTGGAAAAAGACCGTGAAGAAAAAATTGGAAACAAAAGAAAACCTCCTTCAAACTGAAGATGACATGAACCAGCCTGATCGCACTGGGCGTATAAATTCGGGGATCATGTCATCCTTGGCGTGCATTACGTAGGGGATATCTTGATGGAAAGAATTAGGAATATAAAAAGGCGACATTCCGGACTACACTTCTCCCTCCTTCTTATTACCTTCTCCAACAGCACTAGTTGTTGCTTCAGGTTGTGGGTTACCATTGGTTGCCGCAGAGGGCGGGGTACATCTGTCGGAGCTGTCACAGCTGCAGATACTGGACTCAAAGTTCACGAACGTCAGCCCCAATCCAGGTGGAACTATCTTATTCAGGTAAATTTTACTTGTGATGAGTGCGGTGATGGTTTCTCCGCAGGTATCTCCAGATAGAAGGAAACCAGCGAAAGGACGTCCGCATTCGCGAATCATATGTATCACCGTAAGTGGACCTATGGTTACATTTGAACCAAGAATGAATGACAAAAATGAATAAATTGCGGCTCAGCTCTATATCGATGGCCGCTATTCGCGCCCAGATTGAGACTAAGGGATACATAATGCATTGTGACCTTTACATAGTGTGTTTACGACACAGTTATTTTCTTGGGGGTCCAGTAGCCGGTGTAAGTAATTGGCCGGTAAGACAGTTTTAACTCTTTAATTCAGGTTAAAAAGAGGAATTATCAGAGTGATTTGTTAGTGGTAATTCATAAAATAGCTCAATATCAAGTCTTGAAATATGTTCGTTAATGTTAGTCATTAATAAATATGTGGCCGAATTGTCGGTAGCAAACAATAATATTGTTCAATCGAGAAGAAAAGGGTGTTTATTAATGGTAATTTAATTAGTTCCATGTTCTCCTACCCCTTTCGAGACTCAGGATCAAGCATTGGGGGGGGGGGGGGACGAACAAGAAATGTTCTTACCAGCGCCACGATTAAAGTGCGTTTTTATTGTCTCCGTCATACAGCTAGTGACGCCTTCATCACACGCCATCTCACCAGGGTTCGAACAAGGTATTTGGCTGGGGTCCACGGGCAATGGGAAGGTTGGGTCGTCAGATGTTAGCTCGGAGCATTTCGTACAGGTAATGGCATATCCTGCATTTGGATTATACATACCAAGTATGAGCATACTGAGAAGAAAGACAAGTGCAGGATCGGGTTTTCCTTCATCACTTTCTTTTCCTTCATCTCTTTCTTTTTCTTCTTCTTCTTCTTCTTCTTCTTCTTCTTCTTCTTCTTCTTCTTCTTCGTCTACTTCTTCTTCTTCTACTTCTTTTTCTTCTTCTTCTTCTTCTTCTTCTTCTTCTCCTTTACCACTGCTTCTTTTAATGGTATTTTCTTCTTCCCATTCTACTTCTTAATTTTCTTCCCCCCTTTTTCCTCCTCTCTTTCATCCTCTTGTTCTTTTTCTGCTTTTGTTATTCTTCTTCTTCTACTACGAATGACACTACTAATACTATTTCGACTATTACTACTACTACATTTATTGGTAGTACTACTATTTCTTCTTCTCTTTCCTCTTCTATTCCTCCTTGCCCCTAATTTTGTTCGTTTCCATGGTTATACTCTTCTTCATCCTAATGGTTTTTTAAACGATTGGAAGAAATTCCTAAATGTTATATAGGCTCAACTAGACCGAAGTTCCATATTTATAAAGTTGTCTAGCACATATACAATAAAATGTAAAGTATACATACACATACTACAAATAAAAAATATACTCATTACAAATATTGCTTAATACAGGGCATAGATGTAAAGTAGAGGGGTATATGTGTTGTAGCAGTGTTGTGGTCAAGTTGATTAGGTCTCTAGATTTTGGACTAGTATAAGGTCCGGGGCTCGAATCTCTGTCGCAGTACTTTCATTTGGCAGTACATTAATCTTCATTCGCTACAATCCACCAATGTGAAGCAAATGGGCACCTGGCAGGAAATTGGTTACTTGAAATCCTCTAGCGCTGTAACGAAAGCTGCGCTAAATTCCGGGTTATACTAATGGAGCACCACGATTTACATTGTGCCAGAAATGAGCAATAAACCAGATTCTACTCTAAATATTGTAAAAGTACCTGGTGATCAAGGTTAAAAGGCTTTTATTGCAGTAGAAAGAACTACCGAGGTGATATGATCTAAAAAGCAAAATATATTGGAAATTCAATGTAAGTTTATAACGATGATGATGTATGAATTACAGTTTGTTTATCATCAGGATTTACCTTGTAATTAGTTTGTAACTCTGGAAAAAGACCGTGAAGAAAAAATTGGAAACAAAAGAAAACCTCCTTCAAACTGAAGATGACATGAACCAGCCTGATCGCACTGGGCGTATAAATTCGGGGATCATGTCATCCTTGGCGTGCATTACGTAGGGGATATCTTGATGGAAAGAATTAGGAATATAAAAAGGCGACATTCCGGACTACACTTCTCCCTCCTTCTTATTACCTTCTCCAACAGCACTAGTTGTTGCTTCAGGTTGTGGGTTACCATTGGTTGCCGCAGAGGGCGGGGTACATCTGTCGGAGCTGTCACAGCTGCAGATACTGGCCTCAAAGTTCTCGAACGTCAGCCCCAATTCAGGTGGAACCATCGTATTCGGGTTAATTTGACTTGTGATGGCTGCGGTGATGGCTTCTCCCGCGCAGGTATCTCCAGATGGAAGGAAACCAGCAAAAGGAGGTCCGCATTCGCGAGCCATCTGCATCACCGTAAGTGGAACTATGGTTACATTTGAACCAAGAATGAATGACAAAAATGAATAAATTGCGGCTCAGCTCTATATTGATGGCCGCTATTCGCGCCCAGATTGAGACTGAGGGATACATAATGCATTGTGACCTTTACATAGTGTGTTTACGACACAGTTATTTTCTTGGGGGTCCAGTAGCCGGTGTAAGTAATTGGCGGGTAAGACAGTTTTAACTCTTTAATTCAGGTTAAAAAGAGGAATTATCAGAGTGATTTGTTAGTGGTAATTCATAAAATAGCTCAATATCAAGTCTTGAAATATGTTCGTTAATGTTAGTCATTTATAAATATGTGGCCGAATTGTCGGTAGCAAACAATTGTTCAATCGAGAAGAAAAGGGTGTTTATTAATGGTAATTTAATTAGTTCCATGTTCTCCTACCCCTTTCGAGACTCAGGATCAAGCATTGGGGGGGGGGGGGGGACGAACAAGAAATGTTCTTACCAGCGTCACGATTAAAGTTTGTTATTATTGTCGTCGTCATACAGCTAGTGACGCCTTCATCACACACCATCTCACCAGGGTTCGAACAAGGTATTTGGCTGGGGTCCACGGGCAATGGAAAAGTTGGGTCTAGAGAAGTTAGCTCGGAGCATATCGTACAGGTAATAGCAGATCCTACATTTGGAATATACATACCAAGTATGAGCATACTGAGAAGAAAGACAAGTGCAGGATCGGGTTTTCCTTCATCACTTTCTTTTCCTTCATCTCTTTCTTTTTCTTCTTCTTCTTCTTCTTCTTCTTCTTCTTCTTCTTCTTCTTCTTCTACTTCTTCTTCTTCTACTTCTTTTTCTTCTTCTTCTTCTTCTTCTTCTTCTTCTTCTTCTTCTTCTTCTTCTTCTTCTTCTTCTCCTTTACCACTGCTTCTTTTAATGGTATTTTCTTCTTCCCATTCTACTTCTTAATTTTCTTCCCCCCTTTTTCCTCCTCTCTTTCATCCTCTTGTTCTTTTTCTGCTTTTGTTATTCTTCTTCTTCTACTACGAATGACACTACTAATACTATTTCGACTATTACTACTACTACATTTATTGGTAGTACTACTATTTCTTCTTCTCTTTCCTCTTCTATTCCTCCTTGCCCCTAATTTTGTTCGTTTCCATGGTTATACTCTTCTTCATCCTAATGGTTTTTTAAACGATTGGAAGAAATTCCTAAATGTTATATAGGCTCAACTAGACCGAAGTTCCATATTTATAAAGTTGTCTAGCACATATACAATAAAATGTAAAGTATACATACACATACTACAAATAAAAAATATACTCATTACAAATATTGCTTAATACAGGGCATAGATGTAAAGTAGAGGGGTATATGTGTTGTAGCAGTGTTGTGGTCAAGTTGATTAGGTCTCTAGATTTTGGACTAGTATAAGGTCCGGGGCTCGAATCTCTGTCGCAGTACTTTCATTTGGCAGTACATTAATCTTCATTCGCTACAATCCACCAATGTGAAGCAAATGGGCACCTGGCAGGAAATTGGTTACTTGAAATCCTCTAGCGCTGTAACGAAAGCTGCGCTAAATTCCGGGTTATACTAATGGAGCACCACGATTTACATTGTGCCAGAAATGAGCAATAAACCAGATTCTACTCTAAATATTGTAAAAGTACCTGGTGATCAAGGTTAAAAGGCTTTTATTGCAGTAGAAAGAACTACCGAGGTGATATGATCTAAAAAGCAAAATATATTGGAAATTCAATGTAAGTTTATAACGATGATGATGTATGAATTACAGTTTGTTTATCATCAGGATTTACCTTGTAATTAGTTTGTAACTCTGGAAAAAGACCGTGAAGAAAAAATTGGAAACAAAAGAAAACCTCCTTCAAACTGAAGATGACATGAACCAGCCTGATCGCACTGGGCGTATAAATTCGGGGATCATGTCATCCTTGGCGTGCATTACGTAGGGGATATCTTGATGGAAAGAATTAGGAATATAAAAAGGCGACATTCCGGACTACACTTCTCCCTCCTTCTTATTACCTTCTCCAACAGCACTAGTTGTTGCTTCAGGTTGTGGGTTACCATTGGTTGCCGCAGA
This sequence comes from Strongylocentrotus droebachiensis, assembly GCA_035222895.1. NCBI lineage: Eukaryota > Metazoa > Echinodermata > Echinoidea > Camarodonta > Strongylocentrotidae > Strongylocentrotus > Strongylocentrotus droebachiensis. Next base: position 90,686 of record JAVYIG010007563.1, read on the forward strand.
GGGCGGGGTACATCTGTCGGAGCTGTCACAGCTGCAGATACTGGACTCAAAGTTCACGAACGTCAGCCCCAATCCAGGTGGAACTATCTTATTCAGGTAAATTTTACTTGTGATGAGTGCGGTGATGGTTTCTCCGCAGGTATCTCCAGATAGAAGGAAACCAGCGAAAGGACGTCCGCATTCGCGAATCATATGTATCACCGTAAGTGGACCTATGGTTACATTTGAACCAAGAATGAATGACAAAAATGAATAAATTGCGGCTCAGCTCTATATCGATGGCCGCTATTCGCGCCCAGATTGAGACTAAGGGATACATAATGCATTGTGACCTTTACATAGTGTGTTTACGACACAGTTATTTTCTTGGGGGTCCAGTAGCCGGTGTAAGTAATTGGCCGGTAAGACAGTTTTAACTCTTTAATTCAGGTTAAAAAGAGGAATTATCAGAGTGATTTGTTAGTGGTAATTCATAAAATAGCTCAATATCAAGTCTTGAAATATGTTCGTTAATGTTAGTCATTAATAAATATGTGGCCGAATTGTCGGTAGCAAACAATAATATTGTTCAATCGAGAAGAAAAGGGTGTTTATTAATGGTAATTTAATTAGTTCCATGTTCTCCTACCCCTTTCGAGACTCAGGATCAAGCATTGGGGGGGGGGGGGGGACGAACAAGAAATGTTCTTACCAGCGCCACGATTAAAGTGCGTTTTTATTGTCTCCGTCATACAGCTAGTGACGCCTTCATCACACGCCATCTCACCAGGGTTCGAACAAGGTATTTGGCTGGGGTCCACGGGCAATGGGAAGGTTGGGTCGTCAGATGTTAGCTCGGAGCATTTCGTACAGGTAATGGCATATCCTGCATTTGGAATATACATACCAAGTATGAGCATACTGAGAAGAAAGACAAGTGCAGGATCGGGTTTTCCTTCATCACTTTCTTTTCCTTCATCTCTTTCTTTTTCTTCTTCTTCTTCTTCTTCTTCTTCTTCTTCTTCTTCTTCTTCTTCGTCTACTTCTTCTTCTTCTACTTCTTTTTCTTCTTCTTCTTCTTCTTCTTCTTCTTCTTCTTCTTCTTCTTCTTCTTCTTCTTCTCCTTTACCACTGCTTCTTTTAATGGTATTTTCTTCTTCCCATTCTACTTCTTAATTTTCTTCCCCCCTTTTTCCTCCTCTCTTTCATCCTCTTGTTCTTTTTCTGCTTTTGTTATTCTTCTTCTTCTACTACGAATGACACTACTAATACTATTTCGACTATTACTACTACTACATTTATTGGTAGTACTACTATTTCTTCTTCTCTTTCCTCTTCTATTCCTCCTTGCCCCTAATTTTGTTCGTTTCCATGGTTATACTCTTCTTCATCCTAATGGTTTTTTAAACGATTGGAAGAAATTCCTAAATGTTATATAGGCTCAACTAGACCGAAGTTCCATATTTATAAAGTTGTCTAGCACATATACAATAAAATGTAAAGTATACATACACATACTACAAATAAAAAATATACTCATTACAAATATTGCTTAATACAGGGCATAGATGTAAAGTAGAGGGGTATATGTGTTGTAGCAGTGTTGTGGTCAAGTTGATTAGGTCTCTAGATTTTGGACTAGTATAAGGTCCGGGGCTCGAATCTCTGTCGCAGTACTTTCATTTGGCAGTACATTAATCTTCATTCGCTACAATCCACCAATGTGAAGCAAATGGGCACCTGGCAGGAAATTGGTTACTTGAAATCCTCTAGCGCTGTAACGAAAGCTGCGCTAAATTCCGGGTTATACTAATGGAGCACCACGATTTACATTGTGCCAGAAATGAGCAATAAACCAGATTCTACTCTAAATATTGTAAAAGTACCTGGTGATCAAGGTTAAAAGGCTTTTATTGCAGTAGAAAGAACTACCGAGGTGATATGATCTAAAAAGCAAAATATATTGGAAATTCAATGTAAGTTTATAACGATGATGATGTATGAATTACAGTTTGTTTATCATCAGGATTTACCTTGTAATTAGTTTGTAACTCTGGAAAAAGACCGTGAAGAAAAAATTGGAAACAAAAGAAAACCTCCTTCAAACTGAAGATGACATGAACCAGCCTGATCGCACTGGGCGTATAAATTCGGGGATCATGTCATCCTTGGCGTGCATTACGTAGGGGATATCTTGATGGAAAGAATTAGGAATATAAAAAGGCGACATTCCGGACTACACTTCTCCCTCCTTCTTATTACCTTCTCCAACAGCACTAGTTGTTGCTTCAGGTTGTGGGTTACCATTGGTTGCCGCAGAGGGCGGGGTACATCTGTCGGAGCTGTCACAGCTGCAGATACTGGCCTCAAAGTTCTCGAACGTCAGCCCCAATTCAGGTGGAACCATCGTATTCGGGTTAATTTGACTTGTGATGGCTGCGGTGATGGCTTCTCCCGCGCAGGTATCTCCAGATGGAAGGAAACCAGCAAAAGGAGGTCCGCATTCGCGAGCCATCTGCATCACCGTAAGTGGAACTATGGTTACATTTGAACCAAGAATGAATGACAAAAATGAATAAATTGCGGCTCAGCTCTATATTGATGGCCGCTATTCGCGCCCAGATTGAGACTGAGGGATACATAATGCATTGTGACCTTTACATAGTGTGTTTACGACACAGTTATTTTCTTGGGGGTCCAGTAGCCGGTGTAAGTAATTGGCGGGTAAGACAGTTTTAACTCTTTAATTCAGGTTAAAAAGAGGAATTATCAGAGTGATTTGTTAGTGGTAATTCATAAAATAGCTCAATATCAAGTCTTGAAATATGTTCGTTAATGTTAGTCATTTATAAATATGTGGCCGAATTGTCGGTAGCAAACAATTGTTCAATCGAGAAGAAAAGGGTGTTTATTAATGGTAATTTAATTAGTTCCATGTTCTCCTACCCCTTTCGAGACTCAGGATCAAGCATTGGGGGGGGGGGGACGAACAAGAAATGTTCTTACCAGCGTCACGATTAAAGTTTGTTATTATTGTCGTCGTCATACAGCTAGTGACGCCTTCATCACACACCATCTCACCAGGGTTCGAACAAGGTATTTGGCTGGGGTCCACGGGCAATGGAAAAGTTGGGTCTAGAGAAGTTAGCTCGGAGCATATCGTACAGGTAATAGCAGATCCTACATTTGGAATATACATACCAAGTATGAGCATACTGAGAAGAAAGACAAGTGCAGGATCGGGTTTTCCTTCATCACTTTCTTTTCCTTCATCTCTTTCTTTTTCTTCTTCTTCTTCTTCTTCTTCTTCTTCTTCTTCTTCTTCTTCTTCTACTTCTTCTTCTTCTACTTCTTTTTCTTCTTCTTCTTCTTCTTCTTCTTCTTCTTCTTCTTCTTCTTCTTCTTCTTCTTCTCCTTTACCACTGCTTCTTTTAATGGTATTTTCTTCTTCCCATTCTACTTCTTAATTTTCTTCCCCCCTTTTTCCTCCTCTCTTTCATCCTCTTGTTCTTTTTCTGCTTTTGTTATTCTTCTTCTTCTACTACGAATGACACTACTAATACTATTTCGACTATTACTACTACTACATTTATTGGTAGTACTACTATTTCTTCTTCTCTTTCCTCTTCTATTCCTCCTTGCCCCTAATTTTGTTCGTTTCCATGGTTATACTCTTCTTCATCCTAATGGTTTTTTAAACGATTGGAAGAAATTCCTAAATGTTATATAGGCTCAACTAGACCGAAGTTCCATATTTATAAAGTTGTCTAGCACATATACAATAAAATGTAAAGTATACATACACATACTACAAATAAAAAATATACTCATTACAAATATTGCTTAATACAGGGCATAGATGTAAAGTAGAGGGGTATATGTGTTGTAGCAGTGTTGTGGTCAAGTTGATTAGGTCTCTAGATTTTGGACTAGTATAAGGTCCGGGGCTCGAATCTCTGTCGCAGTACTTTCATTTGGCAGTACATTAATCTTCATTCGCTACAATCCACCAATGTGAAGCAAATGGGCACCTGGCAGGAAATTGGTTACTTGAAATCCTCTAGCGCTGTAACGAAAGCTGCGCTAAATTCCGGGTTATACTAATGGAGCACCACGATTTACATTGTGCCAGAAATGAGCAATAAACCAGATTCTACTCTAAATATTGTAAAAGTACCTGGTGATCAAGGTTAAAAGGCTTTTATTGCAGTAGAAAGAACTACCGAGGTGATATGATCTAAAAAGCAAAATATATTGGAAATTCAATGTAAGTTTATAACGATGATGATGTATGAATTACAGTTTGTTTATCATCAGGATTTACCTTGTAATTAGTTTGTAACTCTGGAAAAAGACCGTGAAGAAAAAATTGGAAACAAAAGAAAACCTCCTTCAAACTGAAGATGACATGAACCAGCCTGATCGCACTGGGCGTATAAATTCGGGGATCATGTCATCCTTGGCGTGCATTACGTAGGGGATATCTTGATGGAAAGAATTAGGAATATAAAAAGGCGACATTCCGGACTACACTTCTCCCTCCTTCTTATTACCTTCTCCAACAGCACTAGTTGTTGCTTCAGGTTGTGGGTTACCATTGGTTGCCGCAGAGGGCGGGGTACATCTGTCGGAGCTGTCACAGCTGCAGATACTGGACTCAAAGTTCACGAACGTCAGCCCCAATCCAGGTGGAACTATCTTATTCAGGTAAATTTTACTTGTGATGAGTGCGGTGATGGTTTCTCCGCAGGTATCTCCAGATAGAAGGAAACCAGCGAAAGGACGTCCGCATTCGCGAATCATATGTATCACCGTAAGTGGACCTATGGTTACATTTGAACCAAGAATGAATGACAAAAATGAATAAATTGCGGCTCAGCTCTATATCGATGGCCGCTATTCGCGCCCAGATTGAGACTAAGGGATACATAATGCATTGTGACCTTTACATAGTGTGTTTACGACACAGTTATTTTCTTGGGGGTCCAGTAGCCGGTGTAAGTAATTGGCCGGTAAGACAGTTTTAACTCTTTAATTCAGGTTAAAAAGAGGAATTATCAGAGTGATTTGTTAGTGGTAATTCATAAAATAGCTCAATATCAAGTCTTGAAATATGTTCGTTAATGTTAGTCATTAATAAATATGTGGCCGAATTGTCGGTAGCAAACAATAATATTGTTCAATCGAGAAGAAAAGGGTGTTTATTAATGGTAATTTAATTAGTTCCATGTTCTCCTACCCCTTTCGAGACTCAGGATCAAGCATTGGGGGGGGGGGGGACGAACAAGAAATGTTCTTACCAGCGCCACGATTAAAGTGCGTTTTTATTGTCTCCGTCATACAGCTAGTGACGCCTTCATCACACGCCATCTCACCAGGGTTCGAACAAGGTATTTGGCTGGGGTCCACGGGCAATGGGAAGGTTGGGTCGTCAGATGTTAGCTCGGAGCATTTCGTACAGGTAATGGCATATCCTGCATTGGGGAGAAACATACCAAGTATGAGCATACTAAGAAGATAGAAAAGTACAGAATAGAAGTTTTGTTCTTCTTCTCCTTTTTCCTATTCTACTTCTTCATTTTCTTCTCCCCTTTTCCCTCTCCTCCTACTTTTTTTTCTTCTTTTACTTTTTGTTATTTGTATTTTTCTTCTTCCTCTTCTTCTTCTTCTTCTTCTTCTTCTTCTTCTTCTTCTTCTTCTTCTTCCTCTATTTCTACTTCTAGTTCTACTACTACTACAATTTTTTACAACTAGTGGTAGTACCACTATTTTCCTTTTATTCTCCTTCTCTTTCTTCCTATTCTTGTTTGTCTTGTTTGTATTCCTCGTCTTCATCTATATGACTTTCCTTAACGGTTGGAAGAAATTATAAATATTGTTAAGGCTCAAATTGACCGAAGTACGATATTTATAAAGTGGCCGTTTAGTACATACAATAAATGTTAAGTATACATACACATATTAAAACTAAAATAATACTTATTAAAAATGTTGGATAATACAGAGCATAGATATAAAATTAAGGTGTATAGGTACTGTATAAGTGTTTTGGTTCAATAGAAATTCAGCTCTAAATGTAATTTATTATCGAAGAACAATACCTATATTCAGAAGAAAGTAGTTACATATTAATATTTTCAGGCCGATAGAGTGATATATAGGAACATGAAATGTCGAATGCGCTGCAGTTTCTTATGACTCAAATATACATTGACTGTTTGTATTTTATTGCACCAATAGCAACATCATTATTTCAAACGGGCATATATTATCTGTCTTGAATTTGTATAAACACAAGGTACAATAGACAAAATAATAGGCGACTCAGGGGACAGGGTAAAATGATTTAGCTTCATTAACAAATCATATTTCTTTCCTTAATAAAAAACAAAATTGCAGTGACTAGTGACTATTACATATGCTAATCATATCATTCTATAATTTATAATGTATCAAGTGACAAAACAGATGATTATTTAGTTAATAAATCTACTCACTTATTATGCAATTTCTACTTCTAGACTGTTACACCTCTGCCTCCATGTCGCTGTTTCTTTTCACTTCTTTTCGCCTCGTCCCCCCCCCCCCCTCTCTCTCTCTCTCTGTATCGCTTTGTATCCTTCATATTAATGAATGACTTTGATATATTTATATAGTTGTAAGATATTTCATTTCGTGAATTTACAAATTTAGCCTTTGGGCTATTTTTGGACTATTTTTAATAAATACCATGTTGATACATTACAATACAGTAAATCATTCATGTTATTGGTACGTCTAATAATAATTATAGTACAGTAATATATAAAGTAATTATAAAGCGCATAATACATTTGTGAACATCTCTACGCGCAGTAGGAAAAATGAACAAGAAAAAGTATATACTAGTAAGGAAAAAGAAGGGAAAAAACACTGCATGGTAATATTCTATACAGCATGGTCAAGTTCAAGTCTATGTCGTACAAAGGTTTCATTTCTTCAGACACATTTCAAATCACTTGCAGCTACATGGATAAACACTGTCATCGATGACACAGGCTTTCTATTATTAAAGGCCAATTTTAATTCATATTTTGGATAATTATCTAAGATTACGAGATTTGTTTATTTACCCATTCCAAATAATCATTTATATGTACCAACAAAGAAGTCCATATCATATCACTAGTACACTGACAGAGGCACAATAGCAAAGTGGTAGAGCATTAGAGTCCTAAGCGGGTTGTCCCGGGTTATGAATCAAGTTGATGCGCTAGTGCCCTTTGGTTAGACATTAATCCCCATTACCAAGACACTCGGAGAGGACTTAAGCCGCCGGTCCCCTGGTTATATCATTACAATCATACACATGTTTTAGTAGCAGTCCGGTTAAAACAACCAGCCATCCAACCAATAATCATACAAACACTTCAGATTAAATTAACGTGTTTCAAACATCTGAGAAAATAACATTTCAACACTGTATATTATGTTACTGTGAAATTGTCGATGTTATGATCTTAAAGAACATTATATTGTACTGAACAGCTATGGGCTTGTTAGGATGGTAAATAAATAATGAGAAAGATAGAGTTGTAAGTATAGGTCTACCATTAGGCCTACAATTAAGCATGTATTTAATTGTTACCGTGAGACTTTGTTATATATTTGTTTAATGCCATTGTTCGTTTTGTCCAGTTTTTTTCTTCATCTTATTCTTTTCTACTACTTTTAGTTCTTCGTTTGCTTTTTGGTCCCAATGGAAGACCAGCTGCACTATGCAAGTGTAATCAGAAATGGGCTATCCTGCGTCTGTTTATCTGTTTTTTGATTATTTCGTTGTAAATTCTTTCGTTCTCAATACATTTTTCTTCAATTTAATGCCGCGTAATGTTTCTCACTTTTTTTTTCTCTTTACCTCTTCAGAGGGACTTTATTGTTCCTTTTCAAAATACATATATATATTTACAAAACAAGTAAAATGAAACATGAATTATATACAAGATCAAACTAATATCTTAAAATGATAATTTTAACATTTCTAATACTTTCTTAACTTCCTCAATATCGAAGTATTTTATATTTTCTTTGTATTTCAAATAACATTTTAATGATGAAATAAAATTATTTATTAACCTCTTTGGATTGGTTGGTACTTCTCCAAAGTTCCGCTTTACGTAGTCTTTGTAAATAACCAGTTGAGCATAATTATCAACAAATTAAGTAAGTAAATTTTCTGTTATCTATTTTATATCTAATCAATAACATTTTCATATCAATTTCCAATTTCTATTTTAAAAATGAAATATATAATTCTTTAGATAATTTCCAGAAAACTCTTAATTTCTTGCAACGAAATATAAAATGTTCAATAGTTTCTTTTTCACGACAAATTTCACATTCGTTAGATTGTACGATTTTCCATATAAAGAGATTGTCTTTAGATGGCAATATTCTATGAATTAATTTAAAATTATATTGTTTGATGTTATTGTCTCTTATGTTATTAAATTTGAACTGAAATACATCTTTCCAAACAAATGTTTCTGGAAGGCCTAAAATATTTTGCCAAAAATGGAAACCAATTTTCTCTTTTTTCCTTTCTAGCATTAAATTACAATAACTTTTCGCCGTAGTAAATTCAACGTTTATAACATCTAAAGTTGTCTCAATGTACATTGTTTCATTTAGGCTTGAAACTTTGTTTAAACGTAAATTTTGTGACCATATTTGGGAATGCTTTTTTTAATGTTGACATTTTAAATAAAAACAACAGATTCTTTACATCAAAATGGTTATTGAATAGAGAGTTATCTATCCATGTACCTTGATTTATAACATGTTTGATTTTGACAAATTCCTTTTTTTATCCACGACGGGAAATACAGAGGTTTTATTATCAATTACAATATTACTATTATTCCAAAGTATTTCATTGGGAATATCTTTTACTTCAAACTTATTTACATATCGAATTTCTGACCATGTGCAAAGCAAATCCATATAAAACATTGGTAAATTTCTTTTTTTACATATCATTTTCATGTGTTTAATATGACAATTATACTGTAAACATAACGGCATCCCGCCAACTCTTTCAGTCCAAAATGAAAATAATGTCTTCCACATTGCATCATCTGCATTAAAAAACTTATATATCCAAGATTATCTAAGTGAATTAGCTTTCAAATCAAATCAACCATACCAAGCCCCCTTTCTCTTTCTGACTTGATACAAACATTCCGTTTTACTTTTTCACGTTTAGAATTCCATATGAATGTATATATAGTTTCTCACTTATGTAAACTGTATATCATGTATGATAATCTATGTTTAGGAATGTAGTTATTTTTGTATTATCTTTTGTATTATTTGTTTTATATGACGGAAATTAAAACAAACAAACTAAGTAAACTGAGCATCTCAAACTTACCAGAGGCTACGTAAGCCGTCAGGATGGAAAGCAGCAGGAGGATCTTCATATCCTTCTGATATGATCAGTTTCGCCTTCGAAGTCTGGATCTGGAACCCCTCGTCCAAAACAAATCTTGTGCACTTTCGAATATCTCCTTCAGTTGATGAACGGCGCGAAGTGAGTGACGCGATTCGAAAGTGCGGTGGTATATAACAACTTGAATTCGCTGCGCATGATAGTGATAAACTTGCATGGACTTTCTACATACGAAATCGAAACCCAAATCGAAACCCCGCCCCAAAACAGTGCCCTAGG